>OMLM01008918.1:16802-42704 GCA_900302695.1 Helostoma temminkii | reverse complement strand
CATCTGCATTTACCACGTCATCTGTCACTGTTTCAGTAGACACACCCATGACTTGGTTCCTGTTGTGTACACACACACACACACACACACACACACACACACACACGCACACACACACACACCATGGTATTGTAACATCACACACCCAATGACAAATTACACTTGACAGCACTGAGCTTAGTTGGCTGCTGAGTCCTGGTGTTAGTGTTAGTGTATGTATGTGCTGTGATGTGTTTGTTTCTAACTGGGTCAACTTGTGTACTAAAGGATGATTGTCATTCATGACGCTGCTGAACTAAAACACTGTGTCAGCACTGCAGAGTGCAGCCTTAATGTTTTGTTTTGGCAGCTATTTGTTGTCCTTAGTCATGGTTTTTAATTAAGTTAGTGAGTTTTATCTGGACTTGTGTAGCAAGACGTGACATGAAACTGAATACCTACTTACAAAACAGAGCCGACATTTACATGGCAGACAGTCAGAGTGGTTACTGTTGTTTTGGTTCTATCAAACCTGGCATCCCACACAGTCATTACTGGGCTGTTTTTGCACTTTTGTGTCCTAGAGATCTCTTGTCCTTCACTGTATGATGTGTATGTTATAAGCACATATAGTGTATTTCAAGGTACAGTGCACAGTTGAATGGTGGCAGTGGTGGTGTTGGAGTGTGACCTGTGTGTGTGGTGACATTTGATTTGCTGTGGTGCTAATCCACAGTTTATTTATTTCTAACCCTGTTGGGACACAAATAGTTGAGTTACCCTTCAGTTACATTTGCTAATATGACCTCTCACCCATGCATGCCTTTCTAAAAATACCACTCAACAAATGATGCATCTATGTTAAATTTGTGTATTTTTTTCAAAATATTGTTGGTAAAGATCAGCAATGCATGACTTATACTAAGTAGCTAAGAACCACACTATCTTTCCACTGTTCTGACAGTTATTTCCTCAATTCATTTATAACACCTGTCATTATTTACCAAAACCCAGTGTGACATTGCCAAATGTCTTCTTCTGCTGAACAAATATTCCAGCAACACATGTGACAATGAAAATTCTCCAATTTTGAAAAGCTGTAACTAACAGGTGTTTTGCATTTTTGTGTGTGGCTCTTGTACAGAACAAAACCTGTAGACCTGTAATAAATATAACTTGGTAGGTAGTGCACTTGACACAATTATAATAGCAGCATGTACATTTCAATCAGTTTAAATAAAAATAAATAATATGAAGTTGGTAGGCAGTTGGCACAGTTATAACAGCAGCACACGCAAGTATATAAAATAAAATAGTTAAAATATAAAATCAGAATCAGATTGAAAATTCATTAAGCCTTAAGCTTACCCTTTACACTCTTCCTATTACATACAAGGAAGACGGGTTTGCCCACGTTCTCTGGTACAAGTTACCTTCTCTTGTCTTGTTCATGATGTATCCAGCCTTTGCAAACATGCACTCCAGGGTTTAAGTGGCTTGAAACAACACTGATATGTGAAGGCTGTGTTTGGCTACAGAGTGGACTTTTGTTATTTCTCTCGAATACAGTACTGCTCCATATGTTGTGCCACCATGGTAGGCCAGTTTCAAATGGCAGTTTGAAGTGTCATCACACAGCTTCAACGTTTTGGCTTTTCTTTTAATGACCACGACGTAACATTCACTGCAAGTTGAAATGTATTTCCATGTTTTAAAAGTGCAACTAAAATGTATATATTACTGATATCTTAAATTTAGTAAAAAAAAAACAACCAAATACCTGTCCAACAAATGCATATTTGAATACCTGAATTTTTGGATATTATACTGGGTATATAGTGTTTACTGTACACTGTGTACCGGGTATATTGGGTATTCTGGGTATATTGGGTAAACAAAGAAAGAAAGCTGTATCAAAGAAAACAGCCACATGCTTTGAAGTGACACACAAGTGTGCCATTTCAATGGCATGAGTTAATTCTCCTCCAGTATTTACATAGCGGAACCTCAGACAGGAGCTCATACTGTAAGTTTTTCTGGTGTAAAGAGCAGCTTAACACCAGATGTCTCTTTTTGCTTACCTGTAGCAAACGTTGCCATAGTGATGTGTACTTTAGGGGACGTCAGTACCCTGTCACATCACTGTTGAGTGTATTCAGAGGTGAAATGAATTTGAAACTTTAAAAGAGGGTGAATCTCTGCAAATCATATCACTTCACTTTCTACCATTCTGTGTGTAGATTTCTGATTACTGGTGGATTGACTGAAACACTGAAGTAGCATGTTTGTCTAGTTTTGTAATCTAATGTATCCTAATGTGACTCATGACTATGAGGCAGCATGTAGCTCATATACTTACTGAAAAGTAAAAGAAGACCATTAACAGATTTTTGTCCTCCATCATTATCACCTTTTCCTACTGACAGTTGCCATGAGCATATAAAATTACACGTAAGTACATCTGCTGAACTTTGTAATTATTCTGATCCTTATTGTATCTATTGTGAACTGCTCTGTGTTTAACCTTAGAGACATTTCTTATGTCCTCTGTTCTTTGAAGTGATACCCACAGCTGTGACCTCACCTCAGACTTGTTTTCAGGTCAGTGTTTCTGCAAGGAAGATCTCTTCACAGCAGGGTACCTCCACACTGACCTGTTGTTGACGTCACTGTGCCTCTCTTCTGCTGGAGGGCCGACTCATGTCATTAGTGACGCACATTGTGTTTTGCTCAGTAGAACTCTTTGCATTGCTGAACAGCCTGTGTGTGATGCACTGTGTTTGCTTGCACAGTACATAAATGTAAGTGTTTGTGTTTAGGGTGCTAACATTTTGATTTGCAACCAAGTGAATTCTCTCAGTTGTTTTGTGAATTGACTTCCTGTTCATTTTTATGTACAGTATAAATGTTCTCTTCACACATTTACAGAAACTGTTGCTTTTTTTTATTTTGACACTCAGATTTAGGATTTAAAAAATCCTCAAGCTGCCGCTCTTGGTGTCTAGCTCTGTCCTTATTTTAGCATCTCAGTTACTGTAAAGGAGAACCTGCTGTGGCTGAGCAGAAATCAACAAGATAATTGTTACATTGTAGATTGTGCCCGGTCACACCCAGTGTTCGTTGTCTGTTACAAGTTTCAGTTACATAAGAAGCAATGTTGCATTACATCCTGTGCATTCAGATGGCAACACAAGCCACTGTTAAAGAAGTGACCCACCCTAAAACAATTAGGAACCATGAGAAAACACTACCTTGCATTTGTCAGTCTAAAAGATTCTACAAACTCCACTACCATCATAAAACAAAACTGCTTTTCTGCTGTAAGATGAGTTTCATCCTACCTACTGCATTTTTTACTGTGAATGAACTGATTAAAGTATGAGTCTGGACTCTCTCCGCTTTGTCACTCGTGGAGCAAGTGACACACACACACACACACACATTCATGCTCATAGAGTTTCCACTGAGGATGTATCTGGTCAGAGCCAGAGAGAGATACCCTATCAGATGTGCGTGGTGACCTGTCACATGCCTCGTACTCTTGTTGCAGGATGGGAAACATGTGAAGAGGCTGTATTTCCTTTACCTCAGCAAAGGAAATCACTAGATAGGACCCATCTTTTGTTCCGTTCTTCCATGACGGTCACTAATACGCTTCGAGGTGAAAGTTACACAAACACCGAGCACGAGTCTTTGTGATATCCTAACATAACTGGTTTCTGTGCCCTTTGTGGGCCGATAACACAATTTTGTTGTTTCAGGAACAGTTGTTTATATCTTGGATGAATGATTTCATTCCTCTTATGGGTTTTCCTGAAGATGATGTCATCAGTTACAGCCTAAAGTTTGGAAAAATCTGCTTCAGTGCCTCTGGGATGTTACAAAATGGGCTAAAAATGACAAATAGGTGTGTTTCTGTTTGTGTGCGTGTGTTGCATCCTCATCAGGGACCAGATGCTTGTCCCCACCCTGTAAACCATTGAATAAAGGGTTGACTTAAGGTTATGTTAAGGTTAGAAGTCTTCAGGCAATTCATGTAAATCAGTCTCCAGCTGTGCATAACATAACAAACATGTCTGTGTGTTTGAGTGTGTGAGTGTTGCAAGCAAGTCCAAGGTATTCTTATAGAGAAAGAAAAGCTTAAGAAGTTGGTTTAGTGATTATGGTAGCTAACTGTATTCAGACACACACAGTTGTGTCCGTTCTCCTGCTGTGCAAAGTCAGAACCTGTTTTACATGGCAGAGCTAGAAATAGAGCATAACTGTGATCTCAAGCTGGTCTAAACTAATATGGAACATTAAAGTAATAATACCAAATGCCAAATAAGTGAACTTAGTTTGATTTTCAGTCATATTCTTCATTTATTTTTCATATAATGACGATTTCTGTGACTGGCAACTCGTTTTCTGTAAAGATGAGTGTATGGGCGATTTTGAGCTGTCCCAAAGGAAAGAGTAGTGCTGTTCTTCAGACCTACTTACTGATGTGGAAGGTCTCGCTCCAGACTCCTAATTCAGTTACAGTATCGGCTTTCTGCACCATCACAGCTCTTCTCTGCAGCCTATGTGCTTATGTTTTTATTTCAACAATCCAAATTTGATTATCATGTAGTTGGTCTGAGATGGAGAAGCTCCTGATGAGCTGAGTTCTGGGTGGTTCTGGGTTTGTCAGTGTGTATTAGTGTATGTGTGTGTCTCTAAAAGACCACCAGGGTATCCCTACCCTTAAAAGGTTAAGGACACAAAACTCTGAGGATGGTTCTAGTTATTACTTTCTAATTTTTCAGTATTTATCTTTGGTGTGTTTTTGTTAATATTTCATCGCAAAATTCCATCAGCTAAACAATCCCTCCTAAGCTGTGAGTGAAAATACCCAGCTGTTGTGCAGTGGAAAATTATCTGGAAATGGGCTGCAGTGATTCAGATCATTTCTGTGTGTTTATGGGTGTGGTTCCATGCAGTATGAAATGAACACTGGTAATGATTTGTGTCAGGGATTAAATATAAAGGACCTTTTATAGGTGGCTTTAAGGCTGTATTTGTACTGTAATATTATGACTAAGCACAGGAAGTAGGAGAATAACACAAAAGGAAGCTTCTGAGTTTGTAGGATAAAGTGGGATACAAGAGATGAAGAGGCACAGCCACAGAAGTAGTTAGTGTCAGTGTCAGTGAAGTTTTATATATTCATTTTGTATAGACTTGTTAGTGGTAAATGTGCCAACGGCTTCCTGACTTCACAGTGGTTCTAAGCCTGCTACTCCAGCCATTTACAACTGATGAAGCCTTACAATACAAGCCAAGTTGCTACTGAACAGAACCTTTGGGATAACTATAACGAGGATGACTGAGAACCTTCACAGACAACTGGTCTTAATCCCCCTTCTCTTTGCATTTTATTTAGTTATGCTTAAATTTCACAAAAGTCATAATGGGCACAAGGATAGATCACCTGAAAGCATCACTTGTCATCCCCTTCATACCTCCAACCACCATGCCATCAAAGAAGGGCTGAACAGACTGGACACTGTGGCTCCCATTTCCTTAAACCCATATGACAGAATCAGATTAATGAGATGGTGGGATTATTGTATAACTGTGGGAAAACTAACAAGACAGCAAGCAAAGTCGACTCATCTCATCCCTGCTCTTTCTAAGCTGAGACTTGAGGCTTTAAGGGAATTTCTGTCAAGCAGAAGTGGCTTCACCTCCCTTAATATGGCTACAGAAATAATTAGTTAAAAAAATAACTCTGAATTTTATATAATGAGGCCAAAGGGGTCATGCTGTGCTACCGGACAGTCACATTCACCAAATTGCTGAGGCAACCACAGCGGTCAGCAGAAAAGGTTGTTATGTAACTGTGTTGTTTTCCTTGTCTCTCTGCGTTTTGTCCAAAGTAACGATGATGACAATGTCTAGTGCAGTGCTTGTCCTAGTTAACGACTTGAAGCAGAGATTGTTCTAGTTGTTCCACTTGCTGTGGTTTAGGTTCTTGTTAGTGCTGACAGTGTGAACCCAGTCACTATGTCCTGGCTGTAGCTAATGACCTGGAAAATATTTTAAAGGGTGAGAGCACCCAGGTTACTTTAAAGTAGTGGGTGACCCCAAGATCACAGGGAACATCATCGAGTGTTGAAGTCACATGCTGTAATAACAACACCATTATTGGTGTCATTATTATTGTAAGCCATTTCAGATATTTCACTGACTGAGGTGTGTAAAAGATGCTCTCTGTTGCTTCTGCCCAGATCCAGGCTGAATACTTGGCAGCAGTAACCTCTGTCTCAACCTTAGCAAAAACTGAGAGCTACAGACTTAAATACAATTATTTGTATAATTGTATCGGGCTGATAGACAAAAATATGTATGTTTTAAATTCTTTGGGTATTACTTAGTGTGTAATAATGTGTACAGTTTCCTACTTGCTTAGTCATTCAAACACCACACAGAGGAAAGCCCTGACCAAAGCATTGGGTGCATTTGGGGCTTAGTGTCTTGCACAAGGACAATTCAACATGAGCGCAGGAGCCAGTGAACTGGCCATCAAACCTTGTGATTAGTGGACAATCCAATTTTTCCAAGTGTTCAATCAATGCACACCTGAAATTGAGTCTGTGGTGCTGATGCCAGGCGTGAACTTGATCTAGGTAGAGCCTTCATACACTGTGAGTGGTTAAAGGAAGCCAGGACTGATTAGACATTAGGGTACATAGATAATTGAGCTGACATCAGATCAGAATTTGTAGCTGGAATGTGTCCAGCTCTGTGCTGACACATAAATTGATCCCACAATTTCAGTCATCAGTCATTCCCAAATTAACTTAGTGATATGTCATAAAAGAATGTAGACTTTCTGCCAACAAATTTCTTGCTTCTCCCACTTCTCACTGTCATTCCTCAACTCAAAACTGAAGTTAATTAATTGCTCTACCTCCACTAAAAGGGGTGGCAATCCTCAACTCAGTTCGATTCAGATTCTCTGAGTCCTGAATTGATTCAAAACGATTCCTTGTTCAATAAAAACAAAGAAGGGCACAATATTTTACACTGTCTGTCAAACCATTGATCCTTTGCCCACTGAGCTGCAAATCAAATATAATTGACAGGTAAACTAATTGGTTTTGATGAGGGTCAATCAGAAAACCACATTCACAGGTGTTTGAATGTGTATCCAGCTATTTTTTTTAAAAAAGCAGTTGGCTTCATCCCCTCCTCCTCCTCAGTCCTTTTCATTCAGCCATCGTGGATATGACTGTGTTTCCACGAGCTCTGTGACCTGGGACTATTCACATTTCTGATGTAAACCTCTCGAGTAACTCCTCAGAGGCAGCTGACCCTTCCAGTCACTGGGCCAACAGTTACATCATTTTACCCCACAAAGAAGAATACTTTACAGTTTTTATTAAATACTTTTATTAAATAAAAACTAGTCTTGTGCTCTTAGCCAAGTTTAATCTCCCTAGTGGGGCCAGTGTATGCCATTAGCTATGGAAATCTTTTCTCCTAAAACCTTTCTGACATCAGTTTGTGGGGGAATCAGACCACAGTTTTAGTAACTTCTGACTTTCACATGCACATCATGCAGTGATTGGCTTGATCATGGCCTGGAGGTGGCAAAAGAGTTTCTGAACTTAAGCTCGCTTTCAAATTTTTTTAGACAAGTATGTCTTTAGAAGAGTCCTTCTGAAAACATTCACTGTCTGTACATTTACAATATTGTGTCCCATTCCTCTCAATGATAGCTGGCTTTTTACCTCTCCTTTGAGTTTAACTACTATTAACACTTTAGATTTCAAACATGGTTGGACACTATGTCTTACAACTAGTTCTGAATGAGCATAACATAACAGTATTGTTCTTTCCATAGATCCGTTTTGACATAAATCGCAATAGTGTTATTCTAGGCCAATCCCAAAATTCCCAGTAGCTAGTTATCTTTATAATGTAATTCAGCCGTAGCATTATCAGCGGTAACACATCTCATATACTATCAATAGCCCTTGTTTTCTCCTATGGTGAGCTTTGTTTCCTGTTATTAACATAGTTGGTGTTTGTGCAGATGACCTAGATGTTATCAGTATCAAACTGACTCCCTGCTGCACAGTGTGGCTGCCAGTTCAGTGCAGAGACATAGTTTTCTCTCCATATTGGAAACTCAAGACCAGTGTGACTGAGAGCAGACATGTTGAGGCCAACATGAGAATTTACCAGGATAAATGCACACAATTGCCTAATAAGTGTGCTACATCCAGAGATGGTAGAGCTTCCTGTAATAGAGACCATAATGAAAATGAATGCAACTCTCAAGTGACATGTCTGTGCCAACAGTCTTCAGTGATTCACAACAGAGGAAGAAGAACATTTAATATTTCCTAAGTTGGTTAGTTGCAAGGCCTGCTCTATCTCAGAATAGGTCAGCTGATAGGACACGTAAAGAATGTCATTCAATAAATGCCAATAAATTTAATGAAAAAGAAATAATACACATTTGCAGAAAAACGTTTTCACTGTTAAAACATTGATTGATTTACAGAGGATACAGTGTTTGCAGGATGAATGAAAATTGTTAATGCTGCAGGACGTTTAATAAATTATACTGTGAGAGTTGTCTTTCTTTTGTTTTGTTTTTTTGTACTCATTACTTGCTAATACAGTAGGTGCTGTTGATTATGCTCCTTCCTTGACACTCCAGTGTTACTGGGAACATTTTTTGTGGACTAATGAAAATAATGTTGGCTTGTTTAGAGTACTACTTGAAAATATAACCAACATTAAAATATCCCAGAGATAAAGTACTGTGGAAGGAGGTTTTTTGCTGCCTCTGGGCCTGGACAGGGGAAAATGAATTCCAAAGTTTATCACAGTATCCTACAGATAATGTCAATAATGATAACGTCTGTAAGCTGAAGCTCAGACCTTATGACAATGATCTTAAACACTAAAGTAAAACTAATACAGAATAGAGACACAAAATCCACCTTCTGGAGTGGGTCAGTCAGAGTCCAAACTTCAACATAAGACGTTCTGGGCATATGGCTGAGCTGAAGCAGTTCCTCCTGCATGTTGTGCAGGTCTACTCCACTCCTAAAGGAAGTGTTTGGTTGAGGTTATTGCTGCCAAAGATGATTCAACCAGTTATTAAAACACAGTTTCACTTGCTCTTTTCACCATCACTCTGAATGTTTAACATGTTTAGTAAAGACATGAAATGTTGTGACTATTAGTGATTTATCAGCTTAGAAATGTTGTGTTTGTTAATATTTGTGACTTTGGATCAGATCACATTTCACAACCAGTTTATGCAGAAAACCTGGAAATTGCAAATACATATTTCTCCATACTAGACATGTTGCTTTAGTGAGCAGCTATAGTGTAGAAAGTAATTATGTGTTTGTGTCTGTTTATTGTCCTAGGTGGCGAGACATCGTTAATGCCAGCAGTCCCCTGAGAGGTAAGGATATTTACATCAACATGTCCCATTTCAGCTCCCACTCGAGCTTTAAGTGCCCACCTGTTGACAGGTGACACCTGTTGGGTGCATCAACAGCACAGCTCTGTTTTAGTATTATATTACACAGTAACACTTAGAGTTAATATGAAATGGGGAAAAGAAGTCTAAAATGGAAAGTGGAAAGTTTGGTCTGTTGCCCAAACGCCTCCGCCCTCCTCTTCGGTTTTCTCAAGGACACAGAAGGTAAAAGGTGGGGAGCAATAGTGAGCACTTTGTGGAATTTCTGAGCAAATGACAAAGCTTCAGTCCATGGTAGGCTGTGGATGTTATCTTCCAGGAAATAGTGACTGGCATTAATCTCTACTTGTGGTCAAGAAAACTAACCACAATCTTGTTTGTCACATAATGACAATTATGAGCCACTTTACAGATTGGCTGGCTCATTAAGTCTCAACATCAGCACAACAAAGAGTAATTCCTGCTGTAGATGAATTACCTTTTCGAGGCATAGTGTGTCAAGTGCCACTACAACAAAACTTCCTGATGCCAACTGTTCCCCTTTTCACATTCCATAGCTTCAACACATTCCTTTGTCTTTGGGACATTAAAAATATACTTTACTACCACTTCCTTTTTGCTCTAATCTTTCATTCCAACATGTTTCAAATATTTACATCCTGGTCTAGTCAGACTTGCTTTAAGACAGCTGTCCTAGCTCTATAAGGGGTGAACAACACCTGTTTATTTCATAATCAACCAGTCAGCATTTCACAATTTAACAGGGGCAACAGTTGCCATGCTTCATTTGCACATCTTAAGATATTGTGCCCTCCCGTTTTATCCTTTTTTTTGATATTAGGTATTCTCTTTGTGTTTTTCTGATGTTGTACTTGTTTTCCTTTGTAATGTTCCTCTGTGTTTGGCCATCTTTACCAGTTCTGCTTTTCTAATGCTTTGGTTTTTTGTGTCATTTTAAACTAAACTTTTTAGAAATATGCTTTTGTTGAACAAAATAATACATTTAGCAAAGTTGTGGTTTTACAAACTAGACTAAAGCTGTCATTAAGCAATTGAAAAAAATATTAATAGGTAGTGGACAAAGTAAGTTGCTGTACGTTCACTTGCAACTGTTAAGCAAATGTTAAGCAAACTCCAGGAAAACTTTAGGACAATCAAAGTAACTACTACTATTTTGTGTCTTCCCCATTTCTTGATGAAAGCAAAATGGATCTTCATGTTTTTATGGAGATCTTCTCAAGAAAGCAAACTACAGTGTTTGGACTTGTTTGTTTGGTTTTTTTTTCCAGGTGTATTTTGTGTGTCTTCTCACCAGCTCAGTGTGATGCGTATTCTGCGTGAAATAAAAAAACAGCTTACTTTGTAACTGCAGTTTGGATCGCTGAATATAAGTAAAATGAAGAACACAAAAATGTGTATGAGAAGTCCATCGTCTCTAACTGTTCTCTTTGCCTGTCCTGTCCTGTTTTCCAGTCTTATCTTACCCTCCCACTCTCTCTTTTTGTCTGTCAGATGTATTTAGTCTCTCACTCCCAGTTTGGGAGATCTCCCAGGTCTGGGGCTTGCGAGGTCAGGGGGAAAAACAATGTGGCTCTGCTTGCTGACGTGTCTCATAATGTGTCAGATACCTCTGGGAGTACAGTTGCAGTCAGGGTTAGGTGACAGTCATCATGGTATCTGGATATTTTAACCCTGCATGATGCTATTTGAACTTTCCACCGATTTAGCTGCAGAGAACTTCAGATCAGTTCGAGGCTGTTGGTGTTTACTACTGAAACTCATGCTAGTGGATAATACTGCGTTTGCAGCTATATTTAGATCAGTATGTTGAATGGCATCACATACATCATGTTTGGGATTTTTACTTACTTGTCTTTCCAGTACACAGACGTGTACATTTCATCAGAATACACTGGTAGTTTGTAGGACCAGCTGTGTAGAGGTGATTCTGTAAATTTATTTATTTTTTTATCATGTGAGCGATTTTTTTTTTTATCATTAAGCACTTTCACCCATCTAGTTATGATCTTAAAATCTGCAGTGATCTGAACTCAAACTTACTGCTCTTTTAACATTGTATGTCCGTAACTGTCCGACAAATCTTCAGTAATAAATAGTAACTTTTCTGAATGAGTGCATTCAGATATTCTAACTTAATCTACAATTAAAAGTTGTTCCAATTCTCTCCAGCAAGTTGACTTAGTGCAGTTGCCAACAAGGGCTCTGTCACAGGATTCCTGCTGGAGCTGACACCTTTGACATGTTTGCCACTTAGAGTCTTAGTGTTCTGGCTCCTGTTATTCCATTTATAAATTACACTACAATAGAAAGTGGATTAACAGCTGTCAGTGCAATCCCGTAATGAGTTTTGTAGCGCTTTCTGTGATTCAGTTTGTCCTGCTCTGATAGAAGTAATGCAGACTAAAAAACGGAATCGTTATCTTGGCTTCTTTGACATGCTGACAGTTTCTACTGATATAATCCACCTGAGTCCAGTGCTTGTTGCCTTTACTCATTATTTAAACTGCATTAATTGAATCTTTCACCACTAAACATAGATGATATTAATACTACTATGAAATCATGTTTGCTTCCTCTTGTCATATGTTCAATATTCACTCTTTGCTCAGTTTTTGGCCTGCTACTTTGGCTAAATGCTCCACCATGTTGCCCAGCGAGTCTCTGTGTGTCATTTGTTGCTGTGCAGGTAGTGTACAGTACAGTTTCATAGGCAAACACCCTAATGAAAGTGGGTGGTAAAACAAAAACATGCTGAAATATTCTTTTAATGTGTGGAGAACTGTTCATAAGTCTCTGCACATACTCATTTTGTTCATTGTTAATGTACAAGTACTGATTGCAGTATAATAATAATATCAAAAGCATTACAAGTCCCCTCTTTCTCTTTCTCTTTCTCTTTCTGTTTTTCTTTCTCTTTCTCTTTCTCTTTGCCTTTCTCTTTCTTTTTCACTGACTGTACCTGTAAGTCAGTCTAATATGAATCATGTTCATGAGAGATGTTGAAAGTGAAAGATTGAAACAAATAAGTTGTGTAGGGTGTCCATATTATTAGGTACACCCGGGTGTGGGAAAAGAAAGATTCCTGATAGAGCTTTGGAGGCGTAAGCACAACAGAGACTGCTGTAAAGATAAGATGAGGACTTGGCATAAAACAAAGAGAATAGAGATGTATAAAGCCACATGACTGCTAAACCTTTTACTGGAAAGTTGACACTTTCCACTTGTCATTTTATTTCTCATCATTATGCTCTTTCTTTCTCTGTAAGTGGCACTTCTCCTCTTGCTTTTTATCACTTTACATCCGGAAAATGCCATGTCTTACATTCAGTTTCTCTTTCTGTTACTGTCATTTATTCTCCTCCCTCTTTCCTCTCTCTTTATTCTCTTTCTGTTATGCTTTTTCAGTACATCAACCTGGCTGCTGCTCAGCAGGGCAGTACAAAGGGTTTCTGTCTTTTTATCTTCTAACAGCTTCAGTGTACAGCCTGGTTCTGAATTATTCACCATCATGTCATTCTCTTATTGTGATGTCAGTTATAGTAACTTTTGCAAAAGGAACATGAGTTCAGTGGCTTGGTGGTAAACAATATGATATATGATATATAATTTAAAATGACAATAAGTAAATGTTGGGCACATGAGACAGAACATTAGAGGACGGGTTCATGCTACACTTAAATATAGAAAAAATGCTAGTATTGCGACTGTATGTTACTGTCCTCTGGATAGTTGTTGTCTCTTGTCTTTTTGCTGGTGCAAACCACACACGTTGTAGTTCAATTTCAATATTTCTTTCTCGTTTCTCATTGGAAGTGCAGTGCATTTTAATACCTGTTCACAGGTGTTTTAATTTTTAAAATGAGTGACTTGCTTTCAGCTGCATGTGAAAGATGCAGACCTTTTTCAGAACTCCACAATGAATGCTTACAATATATACCATACGTGTGATTTAGTAGTAGCAGTAGCGTTAATTTTACTCACTACTGTTATGTTTTTGGTTTTCACTCAGACATCTGACAAATCTAATACTGGCTCATATTTAAGGACTACAGGAAATTTTGCAGGAGAGTGGGAGTTCTGAATAATACAGTCTGCAGAGTAGTGAGCAGCTGATGGTGGAGTCAGGCAGTGATCCAGAAACATAAACATATGCAGGAATGGATTTTATGTGAAGTAGAAATGATAAAAATTATACAGTTCTTGGCTTTTTAGGGAGAGTCTTTGGTGTACTGACATGGATAATAGTATAATGATGTTTATCTCAGCCCTCGAGCATAACAAGGGCTGAGCATATTACAAGTTTATTCTTGTTCATTATGTCAAATCACATCTAAATGAGTAACTCTTTAGATTTCTGTTTTTGTTTTATACAGTTTGATAGATTTGGTGAATATAAGAAAAAAAGTACTTTTCTTTAGGCCTTGGACACACACACACGTGCACACACACACACACAGATTTGTGGTGACCATGTGTATTAATATTAATCAAAACAGGTCTTTCCAGAGATTGACATACACTGATTTGTTGATAGCAACTGTTTTAATTATAATGGGTGTTCCCCTAATATAAACCCTCTGTCTCTTCTGTGAGTCATCAGTCAGCTGCCAGAGGAGTTTGGTTTGTGCGCATTCATGTGTGATTGTGCATGTGCTGTATTTGGTTTGCATTTTAGAGCCTTATTTGACATGATTTGTTGCCCTCTGTTTGTAGTTGTGTTTAGATAGAAAAAAGGGGCTCTGGTCACAGCAGTCGTACATCTTTAGGCCTATGGCAGTCTGTTTGTGTGCCATGGTTTTGTGGTTTATTTTGTGTTTAATTCTGGTTCTGGTCCACTTCATGTGTCTTGCAATCATTGACATCCCAATGAAATGGGCGTATGTGGCCACAGCTTGACCACATATGCAAATGCACACGCATACACATATCAGGAAGTAGGAGTAGGAGAAGACTGCACACCTGCAGATTTCGTGTTTGATTCGTTTTACTCTTGAAAATGTATTGTATAGTTGAGTATGTATGGCACAAACGCATATGCTGCACACGTACAGTCAACGACACTCACTTTCAGCTCTGGTGGCCTGTGGGGCTTTTGTAGTTGTCAGAGGCCACAAATGATAGCTTTGTGTACTGGGAGGCTGGGAAACTGCCCGCAACACACACACACACACACACACACACACACACTTTGGCAGTGTTAAAGCCTGTGCACAGTTCTTCCTGGCTCAATAGGCTGATTCATTAAAAACTCCTCATGACACAAGAAGAGAAAATGGACTTGCAGGAAAAGGGAGGACGAGGAGACGGAAGTGTTACAGCTCAGCACTCCCCAGCTGAAGTCTGACATGACCTGACAGTGGTCAGGTCAGTCTAAATCTATCCAAAATACTCCTTCTTTCAGTGTAGTCAAGTGTTTTCACACAATTTTGTAATGCTCCAAGCTCTTTGCTATACATCTCATATGAAATTATGAAAACCATGCAGTATCTGGTGCTCTATTTATTCTGGATCTCCTGCCACTTCTATTAGCCACATTAACATATACTAGATTCAGTTTTTAATCTCTTCTTTTTTTATTTAATGCTTATTTGTATACACAGTATATTAAACATAAACCACATAGAGTCACATACCACAGCTTTTATAGTCGAAGCTATTTTTTACTCTGGCTGGGCCTTTTTAAAATACACAGAACCCATTTAAAAATCCATTCATATTCAAGATATAAATTATAAATGAGGATACCACAGAATAACGTAAGACAACTAATAATATAAATGAAGCAGTTTCAGTTTTACAATGATTCCAGTCTTCTCTGAATTATCTTAAATGATGTAGTTTGATTTTTTACATGACAAATGTGTCACACCTAGATGTAGGGGAAAATTATTTGTTTGTTGTCTTCTTGGACAGCTTTATTAGTGCTGTGTCATTGTAGCTGTTAACAGTGAAACATCATTCTGCTTTATTTTACTTATATGGTTTATCCAAAACCACCAAATTTACATGGTACTGAGAGATACCATTGAACCTTGATATTCACAACAGAGCCACTCAGTAATTACTTGCTTCACTCATTCTGTCCGAATGCAAACTAAAAATTCCCAAACTACTTTATTTCCATTTGGGTCATCTCAAATTAATTTCATTTTCTCTGCTGGAGAGGTTTTTTTTTAAGGAGGTTGTTTTTATCTAATATTGTCGTTTATGAATCTGGCAGCCAGTGGTGGAAATGTGCTGTAGAGCGGAGTGAGTAACACTGCTTGGCAGAGAACCGTGTTTGTCTGGATCTCTCGCTTGCTGTCTCCACCGGAGTCAAGTAGACTTAAAACTCAGGCCTCCTGTCAGCGAGGGCCCTTCGTAGTGCAACAATTGGGAGATTTACTTCATGTTTTAACTGCTCCCTGTGGACCGCTCTGGGAGATTAGGTGGAATTTTCATATTTTTATGACCTGTTGTAGGTAGATAAGTTGCTTATGTTCTCACTACACCTGACATAATTATTATAAAGCTACCAACACGCGTATTGTTTTCCTTTGGAAAGGTGTAATAAGTGTTCAAGTCATGTAAATTCATTTATAGACATGTCACTCTTTTAAGAAGCTGGATTATTTAGTTTAACCCTGTCTTGGTCTCAGTCGCAGTGTGCCTCTTGACCATAATGAACACCTCCTGACCTTGTGTCAGACATGGGCCCATTAGCTGGAAAACCATGTTTATCTCTGTCACATGGGATTACAGTCAACATGTAGAATTTAGGAAAGCCCCCACCCACTGTGCCCTGAGCCTCCACGTCCCACATTATGAGAAGCAGTTGCCTCTGGACATGAGTTGACTGAATTCGGTGAATAAACATAAATCTGGGTGATTAATGAAATGCTTGGGGCCATTTTGTCAGGTTCAGTTATTACAAAATATGACATTGACATGTAGCCTACTCGTGAATTATTTATTAGATGCTGACAAAAAGGTTTGTCAACATCTAGAGCTATGAAATATGAAACCTTATAAACTCCGAAGGAGTTTAATAAACATATAACTATATATGTATATCTGTATATATGTATGCTATATTTTACAAGAGCACTTTAATATACTGCGCTCTCTTTAACTGTATATCACATGCATACTCAGCACTGTATTCTGTGCAGAGGAAATACATATTTTTTTAACCACTTAATCAAATAAGTTGTTACATTTTGTTTGGTTTCAGAAGAATATATGCAGGGAAATGATAAGACAGATTGGTGCTAGTTCTGCTTTGCTCCTAGCTGTGTACTTGTTTTTGTTCAGAGAAGCCACAAATTTTTCACATGTAACAGGGGAAAGAACTGCTGATTGCATCTATTAATCATTTATTTAGACACAAAATGCAAGAAATGGGAAATCTAATTTGATACACTGTTATCATGAAGAAGACCAAATGCAAAACGCTGATCTCTGATGTCTGCATTGATAAGAAAACATCTGTCCAGCTAGTCACAGCTACTCATCCAAGTATCTTCATCAGATGATGATGATGACGAAACTACTTGGAGGAGTAGTGAAGCGTTTCGACATAAAGACGTCCAGTTGCCATGACTCAAATTCCACTTAGAAACATTGTTCAGCAGAAATGCTAAAAGAAGCACGCTCAGCGTCAACAATACAGATATTGATGTTAATCTTTTTACTTCAATGGAGATTTAACTTCAGCTCAGTTCGCTTTCAGACGTGACATCAGCATCAGGATCATAAACATGACATTACAGGTACTATGAGAACACACTTCACCAACCAGCTGTCAAGCCTGCAGTTTTAAGTCATGCAGATTTATGATAAGTAGATTTATGACTTTATAGTGTCCATAGATCTCATTTTGTTATATTTGGACTATTTTATTATCTACAACCATGAGTGTGTAATAACTATCTTTATGCATAAACCATCTGCCATTTGCGATGTGCAGCACCTCATCTTCCTCTTTTCTCTCCTTAAAGGAACTATTGTAGACAGTTACGACTGGCAGCTCATAAATATCCAGGCGCATCTTTTTTTAACCCGTAGAGATTGCCGTGCCTTGCACATTCACTCAAAAATGCTGGACCAGACATTCAGCTATGCTGTGGAAGGGCAGTAGCAAGATTTATTTTGGAGAAAGCATGCACAGACTGAGAAAGCTGGAGTTCCTGTGTGTAATATTCTGTTTAATAAATACATTTATGAGGTGTTTTTATCTAAACGTCAGTGAAGGCTATGCAGGTTTGGTAGTTTTCTGCAAACATGAGTCATTAGCCCTTAGCAAATTATTCCAGACATCACCGAGGATGCCATTTATTCCAATGCAGCTCAAACCCACCACAACTAAATAGTTTCCAGTGTGGGAGATTCACTGCTTTCAGCCCTAATGAGGGATTGATCCTCTCGTCCTAGACATAGTTTGGCAACAATAAAACCACACTCACCACACAGACAAGCAGAGTAAGAAGGGAATCCCTTCCACTTAGAGAATGACAGCTGGGTATACAGTAGCTAGGCTAGACAGCATTGCCACATAATCCCTTTCTCTCATCTTGAATAATTGATTCTCAATTGATTTAGGCTCAGCTGGTTGACTCACTTTTGGACACTGGCATGTAGTCTTGCTTCCTATAATTACCGTCTGCTTAGTTTCTTTGCTAGTCAGCAATAAAGTCAAGCTTTGACCCTTCAAATGGAAGCATTTTTGAGGAAGCAGCAATTAAGAATTCATTTGAGATTTGTATGCTGCTCTGACCGACCATAAATTACACACAAGGGAAGTTAAATGACAGTCAGTGCCCTTTGTAATTCTTCCTAACAGAGTTCTTAGAAATCTGAGGCCTCTTGCAAAATTAGACCTCTTACAGTTGGAAACCCTATAATGACATTGTGTCCATAAAAGCCTTTATTGTGCAGCATGAGCTTTTGTTTAAGTGAAAGCATACATACACTTAATACAGAAAATAATGACAGATATGGAGGAAGTAGAGCAGAAATCTGAAAATAGCACCTTCAGTTGAACTTTGCCCCGTAGATGAATACGCCTTTCACATGCTAATTTAATGTCATTCCCCTGGCTGTTTTTATGCCACGCATAAAATGCCAGTTAATAAATTGATCTAACCACAATTACGTGACAACACTGAAACATATTACCTAAAAATCCAGTAATCAAGTAATTATTGTAGTGTAACCTCTTAAAAACATAAATTATAACAGAATTTTACAAGCTAACTGTTTTCCCATAGATTTACAACGTGGTCTGTTTTGCCTACGTGTTCTTAAATATTAAAAGCACATTGAAAAGCTCAGATAAACAGCAGCTAGTTTAATGCACCCTTCCCAAGTTTTAAATACCAGCACCTTCCTATCTTCTTTGTTTCAGTCAAATCCTACTCGTGCTCTTTGTGTGGAGGGAGATTCCACACATGAAGAGGTTGTTAAGCTGCTATCAGGAAAAGTGCTGGATGTCTTTTGGAGGAGTGAAGGGGAGGGAGGGACTCTTGAGTGGAGGGAAAGTAAAGAAAAGCTCTCATCAGACTTAACTGAAAAAAACTGTGGCATTTTTTTGTTGCTTTGCCAAGGACTTTAGCAACAATAGAAGAGAGGAGAGTGGAAACCTAAATTAAAAGTTTGGCCTCAAAAATACATGCGAGAGTGGATAAGAGGAAATATGAGGAAGAAAAGAATGGAAAAATAGTCACAGAGGGAATAAATCAAAAGTGTTTTGATTCTTCAGTGTGCAGTTTTGAAATGAAGCAAATCTTTGGAGTTCTTTTTCACAGAATGTTAATGGCAAAATACCTTGGCGTGTGTGTGTGTACTGTCCTGTCAGTATGTGTGAATTTAAACCCCTCCCCTCTTCAAGCCCTCCATCACCATCACCCTCTGAATTCACGATCCCCCCACTGCATGCTGACTAGTGGTCTGCAGCCCTGCTCCCTATAAGTAGTTTTCTCTGTGCACAGAACCAGATAAGCACAACAGCTCCTGCTTTTTTTGAGGAGAGAAGAGCATCTAAGAAAAGAAAGGGAGACACTGTAGGAGGAGCGTGAAGGAAAGAGGGCAGCAACAGTTTTAGACTGCATTCAGCTACAATGGGAGAGGCGTGTTAAAGAGAGACAGAGAGAGCACCAGAGGCTGAGGGCTCGCTGCAGTGCAGGTGGATCATAGCCGTCTGGTGAAGAGGGAGATTCTGAGGCAGCAGTTTAACTCTAGCTGGCTGTGCAGCAGGTTCGTACTGCAGTTTCTTTACAATACTTGCCGATTGTTGCATGGTTTGTGCCTTTGTCTTCTGTGAATGATATAATGGCTACAGTGTTTTCCAACATCAGGGCAGCTATCTCTCTGCTCTGTCTATTCATGCTGCCTCTGTGCATTTGTGACATTTCCCAGAGCTACCAATCAAACCTGCTGAGTACAAAGCAAAAGAACATGCATCTCTGATAATCTTGTACATGTTTTCAAGCACTGATTGTGTTTTTATTTTTGCTGATATCTCGTTCACAAAAGTTCAGGCGGCATGAAAAACTTTAAAGCTGCCTACATAACAGGAGATTTTCTGCTTTGGGTCCTTGTTAAATGAAATAACAGAGGCCCTCTTCCCTCCTTTCAGATCAAAAGTTCTTTTACTATGGAGAAGAATAGAGCTGGGAGCAGTGAATAGGCCTGAGATGGCTTTCTGTGTGCAGAAGAGAGGTGCCGCCCTCTCAAGTGTCAGCATGCTTAGTGGGTAGGTGGCAGGGGGTAGGCTCATGTGCTTGCAGTTTGCATCGGGGGCTGGGTTCTTGCATCTGGACCTAGATAAGAAGAAGGTATAATATCCTGTGTTTACTTCCCTAGTTATAAAATTTGTCTTTAAAGTTTTGTTTCTATATCTTCTTGTTCAGTGGCTCCTATCCTGTTTTTTTTTTTTTTTACCCCCGGAGGGAAAGGAGGAGTGAAACAGTCAAGTTCTTTTCATAGGTGTCTGTTTACTATTGACTGAGCAGTGATAAGGAGCCGTTAGAAGCAGCTTATGTCTATTTTTAGCTGTTGTTTTCTGGGTGTTCCTGTGAAATCCCCCCTTTCATGGGTGGATAACCAACTTACTTGATTGGAAACTTAGTTTTTCTCTCTCGTCACGCTGTTATTTGTTTGTTATCTGTGAATATGCTGCCCACAGTTGCTGCAGTTTATTCGATTTTATGTAGCCTGAAGCGTTTTGCTTGGTTGAGGCTTCTCATTCCATGCCTCAGTTCAGCATTTATACTTGTTTTGTCATCTTAAAGCTCAACACATGATCAAACACAGAATTCTATCATTACTTTCAGCATGACAGATTTTACCACAGTGTTGCTCATGTGTTATGCAGTGAATCTCTATCTATCTGTTGTATACGGGATTGAAGTATGAAGGGGATATTTGAGACCAAGTTGAATCAGTCAAATTTGCACCAAAGCTTTGTGCTATTAGATCAGCCCTTTCCATCATGCAGTTCAATAAAACATCAGTTGTATTTGGCAACCAAATTCAGTGTCACTTTCATAGTCAAAGAGAAACGGTGCTTTTGGGGTTGTCACATTTCCTGCCATTAAACTGGCCCTCCTAGCCAATCCTGACTTGCTGTCAAGTTCATCTTCTCATTCCTGCAGTGATGTAGTCTGATGGATTCACATCAGCGACACAGTCACATGTGTCCCTGATGATGGTCCCTGAAGGCAGTGACCTAACTGCAACATTTCTCCTCTGGTTTTATTCTCATGACATAGTTGCCTATTATTTCAGGTTTTAGATTGATACAGTCGTAGGATAGTTAATCCTGAGATTACATGTTCGCTTACTGAATGAATGGAGGAGGATATTGAATCTTAGTGAGGATTTATATGGTGATATACCACCTGATGTGTGCATACTTTCTACATACGAAGCTCAATGCGTGTGAAAATTCTTGATGAAACAAAATATACATGGTTGTTTCAAGTGCAGTATTGATGCTCTTAGTCTACGCTTTTAACTTACTTATATAATATTCTGCTTCGTTAGAGTGTTTGTACTCAGTGTGAGCTGCTTCCATGGCACTCACTGCCATAGTGATGGCCTTGGTCCTCAAATGAATCCTGACTTGTCTAATCAAATATTTGTCCCAAGTTTTTTTCACAGAATAGTAATAAAGCACGGACCTTGTTACAGGATTTCTTTTTGGCCGTTCTCTGAGGTTTTCTCATTGTTTCAGGAATTACTTTGTTTGCCGTGCCCTTGAAGAAAATATTGTTGCTTCAGGCTGAATGATCTGAAGCCCTGCTGGTCTTGATTTCTCATCCCGAAGCATTTGTGTATCTGTCTGAATTTGACACCACATGCCTGTTCTGGGGTCATGTTTTTGAGCTTTATCTTTGTAAGGATAGATTTCTCTGTGGTTGATGTCTCTCACTATTCTTAAACCTTACACATGTGGTTTGATAACATTTTCAAACTAACCGAAACAGGTTAGCAGCCCATACTGACTCTAAAGAGGTGAGAGCTGCGAAGGTGAAGTATCGTCTCTGTGTCTCAATCAACCTCAGTGACCCAAGCACCTCTCCAGTTCCTCTCCTTATGTTTCCACTTTAGCAGGAATGATGTTGTGTGTGTGTGTGTGTGTGTGTGTGTGTGTGTGTGTGTGTGTGTGTGAGAGAGAGGGAGAGAGTGAATGAATGAATGAATGTGTTTTATAAAAAAGAAAGACAAGAAGGGGGTGTCTTATCATCCAAAAAATGGGTGTTGCTCTTCTTTATAGCCTGTGTTGTAAATCAAATCTCTCTCTGTCTGTATGTGTGTTAAATAGCTTGGCTAGCCTGCCTCAGATTATGTCATACAGCATGGTTTCCAGCTGTTTGTCAGCTGCATTTAATTTTGCTTTCAAGAAGTTATCCCCAACCGCAGTCTGTGTGTGTGTGTGTGTGCAGTATGTACACACTGTATATATTTGTAACTTTTAAATTTACTCTAAATTGTTTGTGTAACAGTGCACATTCAATAAACTCTTTGGGTTGTCACTTGCTGGGCGAAGAAATGATCTCTGACAGTTTGTGGCTAATGAAAGCTCTGAACCTAATTTGGTCCTTTTTCATGATTGTGATTTGAACACTGTGGTTCAGCTCTAAGTTGAACCAAATGTATTTGGGCTGGGTCCCACAGGGGGCTTAAATATGAGCTTTGACACAAGGACTGAGCACATTTCAGCTTTAATGCAGGTGCACACAGAGGGGCTCACGAGCTCACTGTGATCAGGTTTCTTTGCAAAAAGCAAAGCGAGAACATCTTTGCCGTCAAGATCGTTTTGTTTAACTACAACTGATGTCCTTCAAAGTCTGATATCTCCATGAGAAAGCTGATCCCCAATTTCCTTTTGACTTAAATTCAAATCTGAGACTTGTTGACATAGGCTGATTGAGTCATTGTTGTTCTCTCCCACAGATGGTTTAATCATGTTACAGTCATGTTACTTAATTGTTTTCCTGGAAGAGCCTCCAAAAAAGAGAAATTGATGCCCTGTGGTCGAATTGTTTTTTGATTTAATGAAGATCAGTCCTTCTGCTGCAGATAGTGTTGGATTTATGTCTGAAATGGTGGCCTGAAGGAATTGTGCTTGCAGGCGTGCCTCTGCACCCTATATGAATTGAAGAATTGAGCAGATAATAAGATCAGCTAAACGGCTTAACAGCAGCTTCGCCTGCTCTTTACGCAGCCGTGGTTAGACCCGTCTAGTCCGCAGCTCTTACTCGGCTTTGACCACAGTGACTTGAGATTTGTAGCGTGAAACCGGTGCTTTTTATAGATGGCCATGGTCTGGTCAGAGTTCATGGGAAAGCTTTGCTGAACCTGTCTACACCAAATTGCTTTGGTGACATGTTGCTCTCATGATTTGTCACTAAAATTGGATCTCACAGTTGAAGAGAGAATCTGTGTGCATGTTAATCTCACCAAGTAAACTGTTGTGTATGTACAATGTACAACTAGTAGTTTACTGTAGTTTTTGTACATTTCTTGTTTTTCTGTTCAAAGTGCAACTAAACTTATAATGAGTACATGCCATATATAAATTTTTACATAAACCTTGCTTATCTATGGTCTATAAAAGTTGAGCTGATGCCAAAATTAATTAATTCAATACCAAAAATAATATGAATATTGTCAACATGGGCATTATACATAATAAAGATATACAATATACATCAACTTGATCTGAATCCAGTCGTTAGCTAGGCAGAGAGATTCCATAGATTTGCTATGGGATTGTTTGGCAGCTATTTTACCAAATCAGAACCAGATCTGAACGTTGCTTTATCAAATCATTCAAGTCATTGTTCATATATTGTGGGTTTTTAATGACCTTTTGTTACATTTTAGCAACATAATGAAAGCAATAAATGTTAAAATACTATAAAACTTTAATAATGCATTGAATACTCATGGTTTGTGGTTGTCACAGTAAAAAAAACTCTTCCTGGCTTTGGAGTTTTTCACAAGCTCAGTAGTCAAACTGCGACAGTCAGACGAAGTGTTTCTACACAGTGTTTCTGCGTTTGATACAGTAAACAGAATTCAGAGAAATAAAGACATATCTGGTTCAAACGACTGCCTAAACTGACCAACAAAACTAAAATTGAACTCAATGTAACCTGGCTAACAATGTAACAGCCAAGTTTCGGCTGCTTAAGAAGAACTGTATATATTAGTTCTCATAGGAAGTTAACTTTGCTCTTACATTTATCTAGCAGCACATACGCACAGTTTGGCTCTGCCATTCTTGTGCCACATAAACATAAACTTTCTATTGTACTGAAATTTCCTTTTGGATTCATGTCATACAATTTACCTTTTCAAATATTCCTCTTTCGTACTGGAAGTATAATGGTACTTCCAACTTTGACCTGAGATGTCACCATGTTTTATATGCAGACTGTATCATATTGTTTACATCTTTTTCTGTCTTGACATTGATAACAAACTAGTGCTGAGTCACAGGGATTATCATGTGTGTTAAACCAGATAAGCTGCTTAAAGACAGGGTTTTTAATGGTTTTTGTTTGTGTAAAACTGGCATCTGACTTTTATTAGTTAGTTAGTAATGCCCATGAAAGCTGGTGAAGTATATAAACCAATTTGAAATGTGTTTTATGAGTGTTTTTTATTGTAATGGTTAATACCTTATTAACTTGTAATAAGTGCTAATTTTTCAATCCCCTGGTATAATTTGTCTTCTAAACAAAGAAAAAGGGCAAGTCTGGACTTACAGAAAGTAAGAATTTCAAAGAGAAAGGTTTGCTTTCAAATTGTGGATTTATCCAGATGTGGCTTTTGTTAGCAGGAAATTGCAACTCTGTGTAATGTGATATGTGGCGGATTGAGGAATTGTTAAATGGAGAATATAGCAGGACAGAGGATATTGCTATTCTTGCCTTGGCCTTGTCACTTTCTGCTTAAGTAAGAATGATACCAACCAGCACAAACGCATATGAACAAACTCACAGAATGTCACTTGGATTCACCACAAAATCCCAGAGAGCCTCGTTTTAAAGCCCCAAAACAATGACTTCATCTTTTAGTGGGAAGTTTTTCTGTCCTGGTAAATATTGACTCTGGTGGTGAGGAGACCGAGCACACAGCCTCCCAATTTCCCCTTAAATCTCTTCCTTTCTTCTTTCATTTCTTTGCCCCTTCTCTTCTCCCTTACTAAAACCTGGAAGTAATTTATGAAGGCATGATGGGATTTCTCCTATCCACTATATGGGAATGAGGCTCAGTGAGGAGGGACGTCCCACACCTCCCATCAAGGGAATTGCATCAGTGTGGAGTTGAAGATCTCAATGCTGGAACCAGATGTAGTTTGATGTTTGGTTACAACCAAACCTAGTTACTAAAGTAGAAACTATGTTTACTACAGACAAAGTCTTTCCTCAAGTTATTTGTGCCACATGTACGATATGCAGTACACACTGCATTAGGTCTAGGCATAGTAAAAATGAATGGATTGTTGAGTTACATTTGGAACTCAAATCCAAATTCATGGCAAAGTTTTCTCAGAGAACATTCATGTTTTTGTTTCAGCCTTTATCGGTCATTTGTCATTTGTCGCACATATCAGATTAAAGAAAGGAGATGTCTAAATCTTAGTGTCTAAGTTCCCACTGATCTCGGTCGATCACATTTACTGGAAATGATAGTGTGATACAATAGCATTCTTTACAGTGGTTAATGCCTTTGTGCTTTTTATGTCATCTGTGTGACCCCAGCACCTACGTGACTACATGACTACATGTCCGTAACATACATTTTCACAAGTAAAGCAAAGAGGAACAGAAAAAATGTGTTCAGTTCTGTGGGTCCACAACCCAAAGGCTACTTATCATTGCTGGCTTGAAGTTGGAGAACACAGGCCAGATTCCTTGTGCATGATTGGGGATGGG
>OMLM01008918.1:0-10537 GCA_900302695.1 Helostoma temminkii | reverse complement strand
TAATACTATGACTCTGTGTGTGTGTGTGTTTGTGTGTGTGTGTGTGTGTGTGTGTGTGTGTGTGTGTGCACGTGTGTGTGTGTGTGTGTCACTGTTAGAAATGGAGAGAAAGACACTGAAACACTGCAGGCTATGGATTTGATTGTCAAAATCAGCCTGTAGTTCACCCAACAGCTGCAAACTTGGATCTCCTGAAAAACAATATGTTTATATTATTTTGTCTTCCATCATTTCAAATATATTAACATACACATGCTTGACCTGGTCTTTCAATTGTCCCGTTCCTCTTCCTCACCGAATAAAAGCAAACATCTGTGTGCAAACAGATGGCACCTGCTTTTCAAATGAAATCAGGCCCTATATGTTCCAAGATCAAAAGAGGAAGCAGCTGTGCAAAGATACCGTACTTGCAAAGGACCATGTAAATGAAACAACTACAATGAGTTGAAATTTGTAGCAAGTTATTTTATGAAAGGTCGACAGCAAATCTAAACAAACCTACTCTCCAAGGACTGTACCACACAGAGGTGAAGATATGTTTGTTTGGCTCTTCATAAGAGCAGTACTTAGCAAGTGAAATGTGGACAAGGCGAGGACCACGGAGGCCTGTGCAGCAAGATGCCTGACCTTGAGTATGTCATGAGCATCAGTTACAGCCATTTTCCTTTCCATGATGGATGTTTTGTATGAATTTGTGTAACAACGCTCAAGGCTTGAAACTGACAGAGCCGGAAACGTGGAGGAACTCACTCACACACACAAACGAACATGAATCAGAACTGAGTTCTGACAGTGTGTCATTGAGCAGTCAGATGTGCTAGATGGGGTCAAAGCACAGACACAGTGAGACACACAAGAGCTCTGCGTGTTTCCTTTCCTGTTGTGATAGAAACGTGCTGTGATTTCCTTTTAAATAAAACAAGAACTCATCTAAACACAACTGGCCGAGTTCATTTGAGCCATAGTACATGTGTCCACGCTGTAGTCCATCAAGTCTTGCCAAGAGATTTATTAAAAATGATACATTGTCAGTGCCCTAAATGTTTAGGCCTATATACCCTCCCCAGTCTTGTCAGCTAAATATTTGTTTTGAGCCAATATAATATAATAAATAATAATGTTACTTAGCCATTGCTGCTAAATTTTGCTGTTTATCTTTTTTTTTTTGTTACCTGGATAGTAAAACTGTATGCTGTCAGGTGTATTATAAGAACATGATGATCATCTATATTTTTTTACTATGCCTGAATTGGCAATAACGTTTTTGGTCAAAAACAAGAATGAATTAATCTTTCTGCAGAAATTGTCTATGTAGCAAAAGCATGATGTAGCTTATTCTTGATTGTGGACTGTGCTGCTGTGTCTACAGATGCTGTGGGAGCTAAAGTAAAAATATCTCAGGGAAAATAAGACATAAATTGAATGAGTCACACATGCTCTACATGTATAATACATTCTGTGCAGGATGGACTTCAGGGGAAAATGCCAAAAGTCCAAGGGTCAGAGGTTTCTGCTACCAAACAAAACAGCCTGTGTGTTGTAATGTGGGGAAGTGGGTGTCTCCAACCTCGTTTGGCCATGGAAGCTATTAAACCTCAAAAGCCAGCCTTCACTTTGATACAAAGCTGCAGGACTATTGTAGGTTTGTTCTCTTCTTTGGAGCTCCAAGGTGAGTTAAAAGGGCTTTTGGGTGGGAGGGGGATGGTTGTCTGTGTGGGTCATTGTGCTGGGGCTTTGACTTATTTAGTGGAAGAGATTCATGGGATACTGGTGGGATGATGTTCTTTCACAACTCCTCTGCCTTCTTGTGAAACCATTTTTTAAAGTGACTAAAAAAAAGAGAATCTAAGCCACAGAGTTTTGGGTTTGTTAACTTATGAACTTATGGCATGGTTAAGATGATGGTTCAACACAGCTTAGCACTGAGGGGTAAATGCTTGCATATGGTGAGAGTGTGTGATGTTTTTTAAATGTCTCTTCTTGAATAAGCCAAAGAGCATATATAAAGTGAAACATAGTCCCAGAGTGCAGCAGAGTCCCTTGTGATGTTCCTGCTTTCATAATTCATTTCCACTCCCACTCTCTATCTTTCCTGTCCTTTTTTGCCTCACTGTGTTGGTTTCTTCCTTTTTGCTGCTAGGGTTGGTCACCACATGCACAGGCTGTTTGTTTGGAGTCGCTATAGAAACTCATGACTGTGTGTGACTGTCGTTGTGTTCATGCCCCTGTGTGTATATGTGTGCTGGTGTGTTAGGGCTGTAGTTCGGATTCATACGTAATGATCTCATCCAGACACAGACCCTGACATATGCAATCTGTCTTCTTCCTCGGATTGTGTAATAGACAGTCCCCAAACACATGCCAGCTCTCTGGCTGACACCCACTCAGTGTTTTGACTCGTTGCTTGACCACAGACCAGTCATTTAACCCATCTGCTCAGTAGCAATAGTACAAATACCATGAAGGAATACATAGTGCATTATTGCTTTATATTTTGATTTCATGGAATTAGATTTATTCGAATGGTCTTGTGTAGCTCACGAAAAGAAAGTTGAGGAACTGACAGTGAACCCTTGAACTTCACTGCTTGTTATGTGCTGTTGCTCAGTGTTTCATGTGGTTACAGAATACCTTATCACCAAGTTTGAAACACTTGATGTTCCTCAGATGTTAATCTGGGATAGTGTAAAAATGTGGAATGCAGCCAAACAGATGATGTGCATTTAATGTAGCTGAGAGTCAAGTCAAGAGTTTTCTGGAAGAATAATCTTCTTCCAAAGCAGAATCATGCATAGTTATTAAAGACCATATTAAATATCTGCCCTGTGAATGTGGTCTTCCGTGAAAAGGCCACATTCACTGTAAACAAGAGCACATTCAGTAATGCTACTTCACTGTATGCTAGAGATGCTGCTGCATTCTGTTACAATAGCGTCATTTATTCTCGAGTTTATATCTAAAGCCCTGAAAAATAAAAGAACATAGACATACAAAACAAGAGTTAAAGTACACCTTCTGGAGCAGATTATAGTAAACACAGAAGTTTATTTTATAAATTGTTCTTATGATATATTTTGTCTGACAGTTATTTTCCACCTAAAGGTGAAAATGAGTGGTAAAAAGACCCATGGGCACATGTAAATGAATGTGCACCAAATGCAAACAAGGCCTAATTTATACTGCACATGAATGAAAACATATATGTATAATATTATCATTAATTGCAACTCCACCCAGATAACATAATGAGTATCCTGGCTGTATAACAGATGCTCAAAAGACAAGCTAAGTGAAAATGTAGATTAACATATTTGTATGAGTTTTTCCAAATGAGTACACGTGTGACATGGACAACAATGTTCAGACCTCATTCTTCATGAGTAAACTGCTATAATTATTCCTACTGATTGAACTACATGATTTTGCAAATAAAAGCTTAAATGCGGTATTATTTTTACCAGTCTCTTCTGAAAGTTTGTAGCTGGTATTTAGGGATTACAGCCAAAGTGTATGAACAATGCAGCACAGAAAGCCCCCAAAGCTTCCACTGTACTGAATGGATCACCTGTCTGACTGCATGTCAGTTAAAGCAAAGCGTGTGCTCACCTGGTGTAAACACAGTGTCAGATTCTTGTGGCGGGATTAGTACATTACCATTGTCTTGAAAATTCACTGCTAAACTTTGCAGTGTCTCAAAACCTGCTTCCCTGAAGTTGTAGTTGTCTGCTTTTAGTTTTCTGTCATAAGACATCAAGAGAAATTCACTGTTATTATTCCCACATCCCACTTAACAATCCAACAAAAACAACAACCAATAACAATAACAATCAAAATGAAACTTCCAATATGAAATATATACTGGTACTGTAACAGTGACAGTGTCCTCTATGCTTTAGCCCCTGAGACTGATACATCCGATCATAATTCAGTTGGCTGTTGGAAATCCAGGACAGGAGTATTTTTGTCCTCCAGTTATTGCAGAACAGAACTCTCTCTGGGGTTTTCTTGCAAAAGCTTCCTCTGCACAACTTCTGTTCTTACAGCCAAAGAGAGACAAAGTTTCTGGATATTTATTCCTAGAAAAGATGCTTGGATACTTTTAGTATCCAAGTATCCAGAAGTAACCAAAATAGCAAAAAAGAATATTTAAGTTGCCAAAATCAATTATTTATTTTTCTGCACACCAGGATTTGGGTTAGAGCAGTGGTCTTACCTGCTTTCGTAGAGAATGTCTGACTGTAGCAGTCATCATCATGCATCTTTACAACAGTTTCTCAAACCTTTCTGGAGCTGCGTCTACTTCTAAAATCGATATTCGATATTCAATATTATTAATGTCCAGGAGAGAATGGCTGGAAAAGGGCTCTGATGACGCTGAGTGCTGAGCCTCGTCTCAACTCGTGATCTTAATCCCAGACAGGAACTATAAAAACTTTGCTGAAGTGTTTTGGTAACCATTAAGGCATAATTGAACAAGAAAACATTTGAATCAGCCTAAGACGAGCCACATGGTTTTCCTAGCCTCCTTTAGGCATTGATGTCAGCAAAGAAGAAGTAAATGTAAATGACCCCAAAGATAATTCAGGACACAGCTCTCTTGTAGAACTATATTGTGCTGTGTAGTCGCGGAGCAGCTCAGGCTGCTCTGTTGTTTAGTCTCTACCCAACTATCAACTGAGGACATACGGTAGCAGTTAGCAGCTGCAACGCTGAGAAATTGCGTGTTTTTGTTTGTGTGGTTGAAACAACAGGGTCTAGTTAAACTCTGTCTATGGCACTGTCATTACCAGCTATACAGTAATTACAGGATGATAAACGGTCTTAAGTGCGTGTGGATGTGTGTGCATCAGAATTGAATCATGTGTTTTGCTTGGGTTTATTTGTGTTTAATCTGTTTTTAATCCTAAATTCTTCTTACATAAATGTCAGAATCACTTTACGAGTTCATGTGACATTTTACTCAGAATATTAATCTCTCTGATATCACTTTATGTAGCTGGAGCTGACAGTTACCTTAGATTGGCATAAATATTGTAAGAGGAAAACACCTGGTGTGAAAATGAATTTTCCTAGTAACATCAAGTCTATCAACTAACAATAACAGTTGCCCCCTTAAAAACAACTACTAAACAAGGAGGAATAAATAGTTTAAATTAGGCTTTGAAGTGTTTACTTTTTATGCTAAGCTAAGCTAAACACCTGCTGCAGCTTCATATTTAGCATTTAAACACATTTGATTCTCTGCGAGGAAACACATATCCACTCTTCCCAAAATGTCTGTTGTTTGAATTCACACAGCTATTATGACGTGCCATGTTGTTGCTGTTTGTAATAACCATAATTAATGACACCATAATCATATGAGCTTTGACTGGTATAATTCTTTGCTGTTGTGGTTATATTATGTTGTTGTATTATGTACGTATGTTATTTAGTATTATTTTCTAATCTTTGTACATATGCTTATATTTCCATACTGTGCTATGGTGAACTGGTGTGAAGGTTAAAAACAAAGAGCTTTGCATTTCAATTTACTAATTAATCAACATCAATAGTACTGCAACAAATATAGTACAGTGATTGATGCTGACTAGTCACAGCATTCATTCCTCAACTTGGAAGGCCTTTGGCCTCTTCAGTGCGGCTTGCACAGGAGCTTTCTTTGTCAAACATAACAGTGGGCAATCCCCTGCTTTTCACGGCTCTAATTTGGAGCAGTGGTCTGCGAAGCAACAAAGCATTTATGTCTCCTAAACATTTGTTGGAGATGCCGTACTTTTCATGTCATGGTTTCATTTAGCAGTCAATTGCTAAAACTACTGCCCAGCAAGTAAATACACCCTCTGACACACATTAGTTGTTTTAGTTGTTGCTTCAATGTGTATTTGACCACTTTCTCCAACACTAAATATAAAAATATGAAAGCCCACTATTACCATAACTAGAAAATAAAATTACTACACTGTGTGCTGTGCTGATTCGGTTGTGGATGGTGAAGTAGAAAAGGTGTGTTCATGCGTGTCTGTGTACGAGTTATGCTGTGATATGCTGTGATAGCTATTTGAGGTGTCAGCACTGTACAGGCATAGTAGGCACTGTCTAGAAAGAGTTTAGAGCCTTCACATGTGATAAAGACAGGTTAGTGTACCTGAATGAGCAGCAGCTGGAAACACCTACCCTTATCTTTGATAAACCCTCAGCATCAAAAATCACTTAACACAAACTTCAATTAACTTCAAAAAATATTTGTCATGAGACACTGTTTACTGAGAACTAAGCTTATTGTTCACTTTCCATTTTTATCTTACTCTGCCTTTGATCAGATATGAAAAGTTAAGTAGGGGCTGCATTTCAGGTCTTTAATGGACAAACATGAGCAAACACTGTGTAATTCCTAACTAATCTGTCACTAAAGTGCTTTTCTCTTAAAGTGACCTGGAGTAGCCCATTTGACCGATGTAACAACTGGGTGGTGACTTCCCATTGTTGTTTTCCAGGCCTTGTTTCATCTCCGTCGTCCAAGGAAATGAAGGAGTAACAACTTCTCCAAAGATACACACACAGACACAAACATAAACACACAAGCACTCTTGTTTCCTCACTTTTTTCTTTTCTTTCTTTTCCTCTGTCTCTACACAAGTCTGTTATCACTCCCCTTCTGCCTCAGGTAGACTTCCCTGGTCACAGCTCAGTACATCCCTATAGTGGTGTGTGTGTGTTTCTTCCACTTGCTAAGTAACAGAGTTGCTCAGAGAGTGATAGCATTGATCCCACTGAGCGCTCCAGGATGTGACTCTGTCTCAGTGCATGAAACATTAGCTGCTTTCTAAATGCCTCTTAACCCATCAAACATGGATTCATAGCTACTTAGGATCACTCTCATACAAGAGTAAATCTAGACAGGTCATTAAGAACTGGATTAACAGCAGAGTGACAGGTTTACAGTGTATGGGGACACACATCTGTGTGTACTGACATCTGTACACCAGGTGACATGATACCTTTTACGAGACTGCATGGTTAAAAAACAACGAGGGCCCAAGTTGAGTACACCCACTGCCGTGATCGTCACGAAGGATGACATGAACACAAAGAACCTGATAACCCGGTTATTTGCCTTTTCTCTGTTCTTTGTCCACCTGCTGTTGTTAATTGCTGCTGCAGAAATTGAACCCATCACCCAGGTGACACTTCATCACTGTTGGTTTTACTGTATTGAGTAAAAATAAACATTGCCCAATGATTAAAATGTCAGATCTATAGCTTAAGAAAAATCAAATCTTTTTCTTTTGGAACTACATCCATATTTAACCTTCTTCTGAAAGAACACACATGAACGAGGGCTGCATTTGTATAATTGGTAAAATTGTATTGATCTCCACGGAGAGATTTGGGAAACGTTCAAAATTCTGTATCTCTCATATGCTGGAGCAACTTGGGATTCAAGTGCATTAAAAAACAACTTTCTCATTCAATTCAAAAACTCTTTTGACAGAGATCCAATTACATTGCCATTACGTTGCCCTTTCATTATGTCAGCTTTGTAAGCAAACCTAAAACCATACAAAAGCTGATGGACCTGTTTTCTTTTTAGACAGCTTCCCGGATCCCAGCAGCAGAGGCATGACATTTCGCATGATGTCACTCGTGATGTATAACTCTCCTCAAAAATTCAAAACATAACAGTTTTGCTTTCAGAAAAATAGCAGATGAAAAGAGAGATTGGGAGATTTTCAAAGGAGCGCTTTGGCTCTGGCTTATACATTTTATAAAACAAAAATGCTGCCATCATGCTGCCTTGAACAGGCAGCGTAAACTTTATCAAGACCACTGCACCAGCATATTGGTGCTGATACAGAGGGCTCAGGCAAACAATGTCTGAGGAAGCTGGCTCAGCTGTTGTTCAAACGTGACCCAGCGACAGACTGTGATGCCAGGCCAAATAAAAGTGCACATTCCTGGTAGATTACTTGGTTACATAAAAAAATGTGTGTATAATGTTATTATAAATTACTTCCATTCTTTGGCATTTGACAAAACTTTATATTCGTGGATTTTCTCAAACTGGATTTACTTAAAATCTCCTCTGGTGTCTGACCAGCAGTCAGAGCACTGAGGTCTAGTCCTCTGACAGATCCTATGCCGGAGATGTGAATTTTCTATGAGCTCTGCTGGCTTGTTTGTCTAAATCTTCCCTGCAGGCTGATTCGCGATGCACACATTATATCACATATTAACTGACAGGCTGTTGCCAAGAGTTATTTTGGACGTCATCATGTGGTGTTTTACTGTCCTTCAGGGATTAACTTGACCGTCATGTGGTCAAATGGAGTATGAAGTAAAAGTATTCCAAAGAAGCTGTGTGAAAAACATACTTCTCGTACGTCAGGAGGGAGCCTTAAAAACCATTACCTGAAAGAGTTTTATTTTCTCAAGAATTACCACATCTGTCAGTTTCACAATTGTGGGGTCTCCCCACCAGTCAGTTGTTTTGTCTGTTCTTGGGACAAAGCTCAGAGTGTTTGTACATTCCTGAACAGTTAGCATCAGCGAACGTGCACCTTCGCTCCTATCTTGTTACCACTCAGCGTTTGGAAATGCTGATAGTAAGGGTTTGGCAGTAAAAGGATACGAGCATGCGTTCAGCCCAGCAGATGCTCAGGTCTTCCTCTGCGTTGTTTTTGTCCACGGCTTATCACAGGGGTCAAGGAGGGGATGACTTCAACAGAAATATGGCATTACTTAAGAGCGCTGTGGTGTGCAAATGGATCATTAATCACCAGACTTGATAACAGTTACACACAGACCATACACTATCAAGCTTGCTTTGGTCTTTTAGTCTGGAATGAGTCAACCTGAGGGAATAACAGTAATTTGTGTTTCCACATGATTATCTGTCATAAAAAGACAAGCCTGCTGTTACAACCAGTGAGACAATGCTGCTTGGACAGTGGAGACTGTCCCAGTGTGATGGGTTAATTTTCTTTTAGCCGTTTTTAGTTTTTAACTTAGCATAGGCTTAACAGATGCAGTTAACCAAAAAGTAAAACAAGCTTTCAGACTTGTATTTCATTTTTGACAGTTATGTAAATTCCAAACAGAAGAAAGGAGAATTTTGTAATTTTAGATGGTGTGCAAGATTTATACTCCAGATGTTTTACTTTACAGTGGTTGTTAAAAACAACCAGAATGGAGTGAAATGATTTGTCATTTGAATGCTTTTGTCTGTGTTTTTAACCACATACTTAACTTTTTATAATTTAACAATGCATGAGAAGCACAGACAAATACACAGTCAACAGTACAACACCGTGCTTCATACTGTGTTTGTTTAGAGTTGGCAGCATTCAGTATTGTGCAGTAGTGTGTGTGTGTGTGTGTGTGTGTGTGTGTGGAGCTCAGTTTTCCTGAGTCAGTCCAGATAGTGACAGTTGTTGATTGTGTGTGTGTGTGTGTGTGCGAGTAGGAAATAAAGTGCTGAGTGATACACCAACAGGGGTTGAGGTGGTTTGTACTTGGCATATTCACTGCACTGCAGATGGGAATTTGGTTTGCAGAGAAGAGAGAACTACCTAGTATTGGAATAATCATAAGCAATACTGATCTTTAAGTAATTTTAAACAAGCACATTAATTCACAGCGTTGAAGTGCATGATGTTAGATGATGAGAGTTTTTTCAAACATTGTAAATTGTCAATGTTCTTTTGTGAAAACATTGGTATGATGTAACAGTAATACTGCAGGACTGGGATATAAATAAACAACTCACTGTATTTTATCACAGTGATTGTAATGAGAGAAACTATACTCTATACTACAATATTACTCAGCTGTTTGTAATCATACAAAAACACGGAAACAGGTGGCATATAGAAACAAAAAATGTTTTCCATTATCTGTTTACTCAGTAATTAAGCATGCGTTACTGATCAGCTGCACCTAGATTGGAGAAATTAATCAGTGGGACCTTCTCCACCATGTCACTGGACTGAAAATCTGCAGACCACTGGTTGTGTGGTCGTACTCTGCAGCATGTCTCTCTGCAGTTTCACTAAATTCTTTAACTGATACACAGTCTGAATTAAACTGGCCCTTTGGAATCAGTTTTATACACTGTAAGCATTGTTTGCTTACAGTGTATTTTCAATGAGTACTGAGAATTGTTCTTATTTGTTCAGAGGACACCGTTTGTGGGACAGGTTGCTAAGTCATGTGGCGACTGCAGACTCTTGTTTGTTGGTACAAGCTGCAGCCCCCAGCGCAAACACTTCGATGACTTCCTCCACATGCATGTGATACCATTTAGAGGAATCAGCTTGCTTTACATCGCCAGAGGCGCCCAGACCAATTCTGTGGAATGCATAACACAGTGTGTGTGTGTGTGTGTGTGTGTGTGTGTGTGTGTGTGTGTGTGTGTGTATGTGTATCTGTCTGTGTGTTTAATTGTCAAGATGCAGGCTTAATGACCCTTTGGATCTGTAGCTAATGAAGCATATGTGTATGAAGTACAGGTCTCTGCTTTTCAATGGGAGGTTTC
>OMLM01008917.1:0-25195 GCA_900302695.1 Helostoma temminkii | reverse complement strand
AATAAATAGCATTTACAACACAGAGAAGTTATGATCCATTGTTATTTCTCTAATTTCTTTTTTACACACATCTCTCTGGAACTTGGCAGAGAGTTTCTCAAGGGAATGGGCTCAAATTTTTAAAGGGGGCATCTGACTTATTCTGAGCTATGCTAAGGATTAATGTTACAGTGGAAATGTAACATTAAAAGTGAAAAGCTAAAAGCAAAAGTAACCTTTTGCATATGTTACTTATCAGCACGCACCCTCAGTCAATTTGGAATATCTTATTTTAAATATAGAACATAGTGATAATGATCATGCAAAATGCTGCTAATATTATAATGACAACATGCTGCTTTGTGACCCCAGGCCAAAACAAAAGTCATTACATTGCAACGCATTAGCTGTGTTGGTTGGAGTGTCTGCCATTAAGGTTAAGACAAATAGGGAAACTCTCAAACCTTTATATGGCTAATTTGCTACAGTTTTGCATTTTCTTCAAATGCATTCTTCAAATTCAAATGCATTAAATGCTCCTGACCAAAATATAACTATGTATTAATTAGTACTGAAGACGCACCTTTGATTAACTTGGCATAAGGTCAGGGGTCGAGCCACCAGTTGCAGACCACTTAGTGAGATTTTGTCAGAGGGTTGGAAAAACTCTCAATGTGTCATTTACAGAGGCCAGTGAATGATGAGTGCATGACTGAAGCTGGTAAAGATATTTACACTATGACTGCTGCAACTTTGTACCTCATTACTGACCCTTTACTGTACTGATTAAAGCCAGGAACACTGGGACTACTGGACTTATATCCCATGTTATAGGTCATAATAAACACCCTTTAAACCTCTTGATTCATGATCCAGTTTATTGGTTCATACCAGCTGAACTGTAAATTAGCAACTGGTTTTATGTCAACAATATGTTACAATATGTGTAAACTGATGAGTCAGAAAGTTATGGTAATTTGCATTGAGTAACACTGATTATCAAGTAACAACAAAACATGTCAAAGTGTGGTATGTATACAGTCGTGGCCAAAAATATCAGCACCCTTGCAATTCTGTCAGAAAATGCAACCCCTCTGTCAGAAAACTGTTACAGTTGCAAATGTTTTGGTACTCATATGTTTATGAAAAGAAAAGTCAAATCTGATACAATTCCACACAGAACCCAAAAAATGCACTGGACAAAATTATTGGCATCCTTAATTTGGTGGAAGCCTTTTGGAAAAAATAACTGAAATCAATCGCTTCCTGTAACCATGAATGAGTTTCTTACACCTCTGGACCACTCTTTTTTTTGCAAACTGCTCCAGGTCATTCAGAATTGAAGGATGCCTTTTCCCAATTGCTTGTTTTTAGATCTCTCTACAGGTGTTCTACAGGATTCAGATCTGGACTCCTTGCTGGCGCGTTGTTTGTAGCCACTTCTGAGTGGTCTATGAAATATGTTTCAGGTCATTGTCCTGCTGGAAGACCCATGACCTCTGGTGGAGACGCAGCTTTCTGACACTGGCCACTACGTTGCGCCCCAAAATTCTTTGATAATCATCAGATTTCATGATAACGTTCACACAATCAAGGCATCCAGTACCAGAAGCAGCAAAGCAACCCAAAAACATCTTTGAATCTCCACCATGTTTGACTGTGGGGACTTTTCATTGAAGGAATAAGTCAGATGCCCCCTTTAAAAATTTGAGCCCATTCCCTTGAGAAACTCTCTGCCAAGTTCCAGAGAGATGTGTGTAAAAAAGAAATTAGAGAAATAACAATGGATCATAACTTCTCTGTGTTGTAAATGCTATTTATTTCTCAGTAGTGAGGGTTAAATCAGGCTATTGTGTGGTGGTCTCATCCCAATCTACTGAGCCAAAGCTGATATAATAAAGTGTGAAATAATTTAGACTAAACACACTAAAAGCATTTTAAAATGCTGTGTGGGGAGAGAGGCAGCTTTTCAAAAAGGCAAAATCATGACAGCAGCATTAGGAAGAGGCAAAGTCCTTATCTACAAATGGGGAGGAGAAACAGGAGAAAAGAAAGAAATTCACACCCATATTCTGAACCTGTGCTGTATTACATTTCACACAATTATGCCCAACCATTTGCCTGCAGTTACATTCATTGAAAATCCATCCCTGCGTTAATGGAATTATAATGATGTAGTGTATGCCGTGACACCTAATCAAATGGAATTGATTTAAGTTGCTATTTGGCCCAGGGCCCTTGCAGCTCAAGGGTTTTGCTTGTGTCTTCTGTTTCTCTGATGGTCCCTTCGCACTGGGACAAACTAAAGGAGCAAACTAAGAGGCTAAAAGTTTGCTCTGAGGATCACGGAACAAGGTTTGAGGAAAGACAGGTGAGGATACAGGAGACCAACCTCCCCAGAAGCCTTTTAAAGCCTTGGAAACCTTGGTGATCACTGTGATGTGAAACCTCATCACAACCAATATAAGACATCCATATTTTCATTTTATTTGTTTTCAGATTTATCATCTAGATGTGGCTCTGCAGGTCTCAGTGACAAAGAGCAGTGAACAAGTTGTACACTAGAACCGTCGACTGTGCATCCTTATTATTATTTGGACAAAACATAACCACAGTAACTCTAAAGTCTGATAGACAGCTGAGCCACAGCTGAGCTGTGTCATTAAAAACAGACGTCATGGCAGATGATGGTTCAAAGGATGGATGTTTCATGTCTTAGGCCCAGTTCCCTTTGTTCCTCTCTCCTCTTATTTTTTCCACACCATGTAAATTTATAACAGACCACCGGCTGAACAAGACAACTCATGCACCATGCAGATGAAACGTTATTTATTCATAGTTTTTGTCTTTGCAATAGAGCAAACATGCTAAAATCCCTCTAAGGTTCCCACACAACAAGTAAACAATGTTTTGTAATGGTTGTTTTAGTTGTTGGTGAACCAGGATGAATTTAATTAGTTTGAGGGATGGAGGTTCTGCATAAGTGTGCTCTGGTAAAGTAGTTCTGGTAGAGTGCATGTGTGAGAAAACATGATGCCATGATGAGTGCCTTTTCAGTCACTTAACAAAAAGTTACAAAGTGCCTCACAGGATGTGCTTTATGGCCGGAAAACACTATTCTCTTCCAGTGAAGGTTTGTGAACATGATATATTGTGCCCTCCGGTATATGCACATCAGTCATCAGTCTCATCCATGACATGGTGAGAAGACTGGAGATGAAGAAGCGTGAACATCCTCCGTGTGGAGACAACACTGGACCTGAGGAGGAAATGCACAGAACTGTCCCATTTCACTATACAGGCAAGCTGTGTTAACTGCGGAAACCTTCAGGTTTTTGGGATCTATTTACTCCCCACCTGACCTCAGTCATCAAAAGGCCTGGTGGAAAATACAGTACAGTTTTCTGCTTCAGCTCAAGAAGTTCAACCTGCCTTTGTAATCATCTGTTAATGTTTGGTTTGATTTCTTTAACTGAACAAGACAATAACAGACTACAATCAATAGTCAAGTCTGCAGAAAGGATCATTGGTGCTGACCTGCCCACTATTTAGGACTTGTACACCCCCAGAAAACAGGTATAGAGACAAATCCCTGCTCAACCTGTGTGAATTCCTCCCCTCTGATAGAGAGTAATCTCTGACAGAGAAAAGTGTACAGTACAACTTGACACAATAACATTTTCCCCACATGCTGTCACTTGAACAACTGAACAATTCATCTAATCTGAGAAACAACACTGTGCACCTATTCAATGTTTATTTCAGCACTCAATACACTTTTCAACTTGTTTCATTTTTACAACTTTCCTGTTCCAGTAAATATTTGACTTCTATCTAGACATTGCTATTATTGTTATTGGTACTATATTTCAAATTTCTTGTGTACACAATTATTCTTGGCCACTAAAACCAATCCTCATGGTAGAAATTTATTGTCTCATTTATGTTGGCTGACCATCAGGAAATAAAGCAACCTTAAAAACAATTTGCCGTTGTTGTAGCTGACATTATTATGGCTATTACTCACTAGTGTCCTCCTCTGCACTCCATTAGAATGTTCTGCTATCTTTGGATCAGTGCAGCCTTTTTTAAAGTTTGTGTTTGGATTATATTGGGTAACAAAGCATTCCTAATGTAGACTGTGTTTTTTGCCATGTCCACCATCTTAATATGGTTAGCATGCTAACATTGGCTAATCATAAAGTACACCAGAGACTGAAAGAAAGTCATTAGTGATGCAATTATATGTTGATATTTTCACCTGATAATGACAAGATGACTAGTAAAGGGATCACAAAAGCAAATGCAATGCATCCTGAGGTGACCGTGAATGTGTGTATGAAAGTTGAAAAAAAGTGTTAATCACTCAAAATCACAAATGTGACTCTAATAAGTTACAAGAATTTTCAACTGGTCATCAAAGAAATCTGTATTGAATTTCATGAAGACATAACAAACAAAACTTTAAGACTGTTGGTGGTGCTAAATTTAAGATAGTCGTCGTCTGCAGTTTGTGAAAGTCTCTACAAAATTACAAGATATCGCTTTTTTGTAATAAAAGTAATAAAAGTAGCCTTATAACCAACTTTGTTGTCAAAAAATGACTTTTCTTGTACAACTAAACCGTAGCCACAATGGCGTTTTTATTGGGATTGTTATTTTAATATATGTTGTGTGAGAGAGGTTTACCCATCAAACAATAAACTTCATATGAACACTGTCCACAAAACTGCTCTGCAAGCCAATTTCACATAGCAAGACCACAGGTTACATTAGTCACACTGACTAGCCTTTGGTGAAACCACTGCCTGTGTAACAACTCTTTCACGTGGGGCTCTCTTCTGAAAGAGAAGAAGTACTACTAATTAACTTATGGCCTTATTTAAAAAAAAAAGTTCTTCATTTAGATTTCCATTCAGCATGGACACGAGATACTTGCCAATTTCAGCAGTGGAGAATTCAAGATTGAATTGAATCAGCAAAGCGTACAGTACAGTGAGTTACGTGAGCTGAGCGGACAGAAAAGGCATACACAGACGAAATGTTCTGTGGATGGAGTTCTGCACATTCACAAAAGCTCATTCTAGCAATTCCGCAATCAGATTCTCTGTGAGTCTTCAGCGAAGAGGTAGAATCAGATAAAGCACAAACTTTACATGAAAACATAACCTTTTCCCTCTGCTTTCTGAAAACATGCAGTCAATTGTGTATGACAAATTGAGAGCGCTTTGCAATGCCCTGCGCCGAGCTTGTGCAAAATCTGTTTCTCTGCCTTTTTTCTCCTGTCTCTCTGTCGTGGACACCCGAGTCTCCCATTTCCTGCATGCCTTGCAAACACAAAGAGAAAGTAGTGACATTTATTGGGCTTGGGATTATTTGTATTCCATCTCCTCCTTCACTACATGTCGGCTTTTATGAGCTCACTCAGGCGAAACATTAAAGAAGCTCATTCTTTATTAATCCTCACAATGACAATTCAAAGCTTCCAACACGCCAACTTTACAGTGTGTGCTTGCACTTTCTACTTTAAGAAATCAGGTTAGTGTCATTATTTTTTAAACACCTCTTGGTTGTATATAAAGTTTTGCAGTATTTGGGCTTTCCGTTATGTCAAAAGGGACAAATAAGAATTATTGTATGTAAAGAGATTAAGTAAGTAGATTCTACTTATAACGTTTAATAACCTTGCTCCATTGCTGTTGTGTATGAGTCTCAGCTGGTGAGTGACGTGACCTTGTGATGCTGGCACTCCAAATGTTTGCCTCATGTTTATACAAATTCATCAACATGGAATTCATCAACAGCAGACGGTGCAAGGCTGAAGTTTTTGGCCATTTTAGCAGCATTTCAACCAAAACATGAACAGCTGACCCTATGATTATTTAGTCACTTTGCATTTTCCAGTTGCCTGAGGCTCAGTTTTACAGTTTAACATCTGTGGTGACCATGAGGAGCAATAGCCAGACATGTCAGATATCACAGTGTTAATCTGCTAGAGGGCAAAATTGACTGAGTTGTCTGACATGCATTTAATTAGACATGAGGTCATATTTAGAAATAAACAACTTTAAAGTATAGTTGGCTCACTTGATGTTGCATTTGTAGATTCAGTCACGTTCCAAATAATTACTTGGGCTGTGATAACAGATTATCATGTGAATAATGATGTCAGATGTTTATTTAATTTGAAGGCCTTTTCACATTAAACCCTGTTTTCTCATGCATGTGGCATTACTGCATTTGCAGGCTTCTAACGCACACTGAAAACACCTGATTACATTTATACACGTTAAAATTAGTTTTAAAACATTGGGAAAATCAAACGTGGGATTTAGTGGCAGATACAAATATGTATTCACACCATATCTTTATACAGAATTCAAATGGATATTTATATGTTGGCAGACAATTAGTAATACACAGGGAAAAAGGGTTGTGGCATGTACACTGTGAAAACACCTGCCACGGTTCTACAGTAAGTCAAACATTACAGATGAAACAAACTGCATTAATTTAATTATACTGTCAAAACATAAACAAGTGATGATGAACAAATTACAATTATTCCCACACAATAAATATAAATATGCATGTGAAGCTGGAATATTTCAACATGAATCCAGTGTTGATGACTGAGAAATTTAAGGAAATTAGGACTGAGGCAACAATTTGTCTTAAATTCTGCAAAGGGAACATGAGCAAAGGTGTTGTTATTATACAGAAATCAATGCTCTTTTGTAATCTTGACTTAATTTGAAGGGAGCTGGAGTCTCTCCTAAAGCCTTATTTTTCTATTTTTTATGTGTGTTTGTTTCAGGCAATCTCATAATGCTTTGTTTAATATTTGCTTCAAATATTTTCTCTAGCCATATTGAATAACAGCCCAATTTAATACTTGACTTACTTACTTGTGAAGTTACTGACAACTTCTAATCTACAAATGCAGTTTTATTTATGCAGATGGTAACACTCATCAATCATGTTTAATATTTTAGCTGCAAAAAGACATTTATGATTGTGGGAGGCTTTCAGCTCTGTGTATTTCAGCATTCCTGTTCAGGATCAGATCTTTCTGGGACAAAAAACAAAAGCATGAGAAGAAACTGGAGCAAACATGGTGGTGTAGGGGCAGAGATGGGAGGAGGTTAACAAAATAATACATGTATATAACACATATTTCATGGAGAAAGAAAGAAGAAGGAGTAAACCTTTACTAATGAGCTCAGTGATTGTGCTATTTTCAAGGTTTCAGTCTAGTTCAGTGATAATATAATACCCTCAAACTAAGGGCGTAGGGAGAGGGTGAAGGGTGGTGGTAGCCACTCCAGGACATAATGATGGATTATGACCAAACCATACTGAATGTGGAAGTGCACAATCAGCTAAACCTAAGCCACAGGCTGAGATTTTCATAAATATGTATGGCATCTTACATATTGTTAGGGGCCTGCAGTGAATTACGAATCTGCATTATCAATTCAAAAATACATAATTCTGCTGAGGTACATTTCAAAAGTGTCTCACTTCATGAGCTGCAAGTATGACAAAATTGTCTCAAAGAGCAGAAGAAGCTTAAGTACCTCACTTGACTTTCAGGTGCACGCAGAATCAGTTCAAGTGACATTTTGTTCAAGGAGTTTTGACCAATGAAAGTACAAATTTAAAGAATCTTTCTCTAGGGACACTTTTTATACGATAATAAAAAACTAAAAAGAAAGTTAGCCAAGTCTAGACTTGATGGAGAGGGTGGGCATAGGGCAAGAACTGTATAACAATATCTGTAACAGTCCCTCCAACAATCTTGTTTTCAGTTTCTGAAGCAATCACGGGCCAGCAGAGCACAACTGCACTGCAATTAAGCTGTCTGTGATTTTTAATTAAAACTAAGAGGCGTGATCCATCTAAAACTTTGTTTGCCTTTCAGGCAATACAAGTTATCATCTTCATAATGGATACGATTATAATGTTATATGAAAAATTATCACATTACTATTCACATTTTCAAATAATATACGGCAGGCACAGAGAGACAAAATAGGTTATTTTTTCTTCCTTGCAGTTTGCCATCCAAACATTGTTACAATTAGGACAATAATTGTAATAGGGACATGAATTATTCAAAGGTGCGAAGCAGCTTCATCTGTACCTAGTAGGCACAATCAATATGCCGTCTGCCGCCTTTACCAATGCAAAGTCCATTACAAGTTCTAATGCATCTGAGTAGCTTCTGAACCAAAAAGCAATTTAATGTTGATATCTCCAGGGACTGCACAAGAGAAGTTCAGAGAGAGACAAATAAACCAAACTAGCACAACCGTCGGGATATACAACCCTGAGTGATACAAGCTTTTACTGTACTTTTTATTGGACTGTTTTAAGCTTTAGTTACAGGATGAAATAATGAGTGAAACAAGATGACCTCAACAACCCTCACCTGATTTTAGGATATCAGGAGCAGAAGCAGCACGGGGGTCAAGGTAAGTGAGTTAAGTAAAGTTTATTTATATAGCACCTTTCTAAATCAGACATCATAATGTGCCTCAGATTCCAGGATAGAAACAGACAAACAAAAACAAGCAAGGCTTACAGCGTACAGAAAATAAAGGGGTAGAGGTTAAACACTGTAACAATTCAAATGCAAGTCTAAACAGATGGGGCTTGAGCTACTTTTTAAAGGTTTCTACTGAGTTCACTGATCTTAAGTCCAATGGGACAGAATTCCAGAGTTTCAGCAAACAGACCCTGATCAGAGGACCTTAGAGACCTGCTGGTGACATAAGAATGTAGTAGATCTCTAGTGTACGCAGGTGCTTCACTGTGTAGTGCTCTGAAAACAAGGTTGTGAGACCCACACCGTACCAGCTAACAATATTTATAGACCGCTCTGGCCCCGACAATCCTAGGGCCAGGAGCTGCTCAGTGGCCAAGCCATCAAACTGAGTCCATCTGGGAAAGGGTAAAACTGTGGACACCCGACATATTTTCCAGTGAGCGTGTCTGTCTGTTTGTGCGTGTGTTTAAGTGCGTGCACATGTATCTATGTGTGCACATTAGTGCGGTACAGAGAGCAGATGAGAAATGGTGTGTCATTGTGTGAATAAGATAAATAACATAAGGTCATTTAGTTTTATTTAATAAAAGAACAAGGTAGAGACTTGTTCTATAGAAAAGGTAAGCTTAAATGACTTCTGTTGTGATCTGTACAGAAAATAAAATTTTCTTCAATTAATTTGACCTTGAAGAGGGGGCAGCAGGTGCTATTGGGGGTGTGGGGCACCCTCCCTAATATAATGGTAGGAAAACACTGGGGGACTATTACATGGTAACCCTTCATCTGAGGTAGATCCAAGATCTAATATGCTGAGAGGCCAGCAAGCATCGTAGGGAACACCGATGCCTTCCTGAACCATGCCCCACCCTACAGTGGTGATGTCTGTATACACAAGCTGGCAGTAAATCACTGGGCTCAGAGTTGTTCTCTGGCCTATGTAAGCTGGATCTTACCAGCCAGAGAAACCAACCAAGAAAAAAAACCCTCCGGGAAACCAGACCAAGGCCAAAAAGGCACCTCAGAACTGGGTGCATATGGAAGAGGGTGAGGAGAATGACTTGAACTATTGCAGCCATCAGATCCAGGAGGCTAAGGCAGAGGTGCAATCTGAACATGCAGCTGGAAGTGATCCAGACAGGCAAGAAAAGACTGTTGCCTTTCTGGAGTCAGGGTTATGGAGGACGTGGACGTGATCTGGAGTCTATTGACATAACCAGGAAGGTCGTTGCCTGAAGAGTGGACACATGCTGGCAGCACAGATCTTCTGATGACTGACCAACCAGTCATCAAAGTAACTGAGGACTCTGATGTATGTACAGGAACATGCTGCAAGCTGACCGCATTCAAGAAACACGAAAGCAAACATCTTATAACTTTTTAAAAGTACATATTTTAATAAATTTTTAGTTTACTTTTCAGGTAACTAAACCAGTTCTGTCATTTATTTGTATATATGTTTCCGTGATGAAAAGTGCAAGATGGCTACTCACAGAAGCACTGTTCAAGGGAAGTTCCTATGGTTAACATCACAGGGGAGGGACAACCTTTTAAAATTGTTTATTAGAACACTTACAGAGACAACAGCTTATTTAAATACAGTTATTAGGCACTGCGTTGCCACTACTCCTACAAACCCAGTAGAAATCCTCTGTCCTCATCACGAATAAGAACGATAAAAAACACAATGTTTTATGTTTATTTGTTTATTTTTATTTACAGCCAGTGTAATGTTGTTGTTGGGTTTTTTTGACTCCAGGCCTATTTGGTCTCTGAAACTGAAAAAAACAAAAACAAGCAAAAGAAGTATGGGAAAGTCTGATACATTCACATGGTGGTGTTGATGGGCTGCTGCTGCACCACTGGATAAGTGAGCTGTAGCATATAGAAATAACCGTAGAGGTAGATAGTAAACATTTACACAGAAATACAATATGCTGCTCCTGGCACAACAAAAGCATTTTCCTTTACCATATAACTGTATGAAATTTTGTTCATATTTACGGATATACTTTTCCATACAAGCCTGTTCCAGCTATTGCATTGTGTGGGTAATGACCTGGGTAGTTATCCAGAAAATGCCCTATGGTTTATGTTGGTATTTATGGCAGGCTTTCATTATGACCTACTCCTTTCTTACACATTCAGTGCAGTTTGCATTAGCTTATGTCAGCAAACGCCTTCCATTTGATCCAAAAACACCCAAGATCGATTGGACCTGCAAAGAGGAATAATCCTATTTGAAATACTCTAATGTGAGTTCTGCCTTGGAGTTAAAACAACCAAACAGATGTATTAGTTGCTGTCATCTCTCTGTTCCTGCTAGTCTGAATATACTTCATTCTATCCCTTCTTACTTGCTTTTAATTCTCCAGGATTGTTGGGCTTCTTTGGTCTTTAGTCTGCTGCGGGTATTAGAAACATGTTAACAGAAAGATGAAATGTAATTCATCAACACTGACACCAAATCTCCAAAATGACATGGCTTCAGCAGGATCTTGGACTTTATTGGCCAGGAGATGAATGGACCAGAGGAGTAATTCAAAGTGAAAAATCAGTCCTTTGAGAAATAGATCCGCTTATTCCAGGCAAGTGAAAAATCCCCATTAGAAAAGAGAGCAGTTTTTCTTCACCTCCCTAATTTACAGTTGGCAGATAGGCAACACACCTTAACTCTGCAATCCAGTTGCTCGGAAGCACATTGATTTTGAAGATAGAAGTGTTCTGTTGCAAATATCTCTACAGACATTTATAATTAATAACATTTTTAATTAGATAACTGTTCGATATACATTAACCTATTATTATTGGGGGTTTTTTAGTGTTTAAGTGATACATTAATTGATTCCTTGGGATCAATTATCTGAAAACTGCATTTTTTATAATTAAGACCTGGCAATGAAGAAATAATTAAAGTAGAAACTATATTGATATTTTTAAGTTGTGCTGGTGAAAGTATGTAGAGAATGAGAGCAAACATTTGACATTTTACAATAGCCTTTTGGTGAATAACCCCAGATATTTCTTCTTTCATCATGATATTGCACCTTAAAATCCATTGTTAATTATCGGATATTTGAAATCAGTATATTTAAAGTATATTTCAAAGAGTATTGTTTAATTTCTCTGCCTTATTTTTTTCTTAAACATTTTTAGAATCATTCCCCATCACCGTACATGTACATGACTAAAGCACCCACCCAGCAAGTCAGTTGTACGCCAGGTTCCTTTATATTATAAATATTCATTTAACATTAATTCAGACACTTGTTTAGAAGAGGGATAAGTTGGCAGGTAGAAAAACATTTTGCATGTCCATCATGCTCCATCATCTAACAGTCAACTATTTGGTCAACTATTCTTGCTGGCAGCACAGCAAGAATATTGACACATGGTCACATACTAGGGAGGTTTAACTTTTTTTGATGATGTGAATGTTAGGCCTCGATTCATATATCTAGTATTGGACATCTGATGTGGACAATATTGCCAGCTCCTCTGTAGTTATTGTGGTTAGGTGAGCAATGACTTTTCCAGTTTGCATTGCTTCACTAGCAGATGAAAGGTTTAGGATGAAATACCAAACAAACAATTGCATTTGTCCCAGCTCAGATGCAATATTTTAACCAGTGTACAGTAAATTCAGTTAGCAGTGTAGAAATTGTTTGGGTTATACCACATAAAGCACCTGTTCACTGGATGAATGTTATTTCTGAAAATAAAAGTCCTCCTTTTCAAAATGTTGTCAAACTGTCAGTCTCAAGTGGTCACTTTATACAATACATGTACAAAGACAATCATAACCCTAATGCAAGAGAGAACAAGAATATATAACACAATGGCTTCAATAATGTGTTATTATTAGCTAGTGTTGTCTGTGGAGGTTCTTAGTCATCCAGGTCATGGTGTTTAGCTAGTGCTGCATGTACAGTACAATAATGTTTTAGACACTAAATATAAAGTGAAGATAGTTTCATAATGTAATCAATTCATTTTTATTTTATTATTATTTATTATTTATTAACATTACAATTATTAATTAAAAAATGCCATACATCTAGGGCTACATGATCAAATATATAATTAATAGGAAGCTGCTCTATATTGGTGCAGCAGTCACTGAATATCTCCAAGTTGGTTTTTAATTGTAGGATCAGCAAGGAAAATTAATTTCTCCTCCGCATATGTGAAAACAGCGTTTATGTCTCTAATTTACCAAAGCACAATAAACAGCGTATCTGGGTAACAGCCACTATAAATCAAATATTAAAAATACAATATAGTTCTCATATATTTATACTAACAGATGCACTGTGCCAAGAGTGAGAAAGTCAGTAGGATTTTGAAGAGGGATCATTATCATCATGATTCTGACCACAAGGAAAAAGCAGAGTGTTTTTCTTATTTTATTTTATTATCTCATTGTGCAGACAATATTCTGGTCCATAACCTTTACCTTTAAATTGTGCAGCAGCTTTAATTGTACTGCTCCTGTGTTAAATTATGGGCCATATGTTGACTAACTGACTAAGATATATTTTAATAGAGATAATTGAGATTTGTCAGTCTGTGCAGGGACAAGTCTGCAAACTGGACCCATGTAGGATTCTGCTCCGGACTTAGCCTCAGATTTGGAGATGGCCTAAAAGAGCATGTTAATGTAATTAAGGCAACACATTGACTGGTCATAAGCCTCTTGCATCATTGCTCTCTGATATACAGGCTCAGTTTATAATATAGTGTGTATACCTTTATAGTACAAGCAGGGAGTTGTTTTTTGGGTGTATATTAATAATTTGGAAGTTCCCTCCAAATGTTCTGCTTCGTTCTGTTTTGTCAAATATTTTCCACACTTAATATTAAAGCTTCTCCCCCACCTCAGTTTCAAAGTCTCAAAAATGAAAAAAGGGTAAAACACCTCAATAGTTGTTTGAGAAACTGCTTTATTTTATATGATTATAAATAACTAGTAACGGTGAAGTAATCAAACAGTAATAACAGACTATTAAGTAACACATTTAAGTATTGGTGAGATAATTGGGAGGTAATGTGGAACTACTATGTGATTACACAGTATAATGTGTCATGTTAGTTGAAGGTATGCATCAAAGGTAAGTAATGGTTAAATCATAAGTAATGACTGAGCTGTTACTATAGTTCTTACCACGCACCAGCAGATTTGGAGGTGATCACAGTCTACATATAAAGAAAGGGGTCTTTGTTGCATTTCAAAGACAGCTAGGAAATATTCATTAACTACTTACTTATTACCAAAGCATCTTCCATATTCTCTAGTGACTCATCATTATCTACTATATAGTCACCAATTGTGAACGAACCTACAATTTATGAAGAGAGGGGTCTTAGTTCCATTGCATAGATCATAGCTAATCATTACATACTGATTCATGAGTATAGTACCTCCCAGCCTGTTCTGTTCTGCAGTAAGTCATCATTATCACTATATATTCTTTGAACTGAGCACATGGAGATACTCCTGATTGTTGTTAACAAATTGTTAACTATCAGGCTGTTCCTCATTCGTTCCTCAGTAAATATCCCCTTTTTAGGGCACAGTACAAGTCTTCCTGATAAATTTAACATGCAAAACACCAAAATATCCACAAGTAAATTCAGACTGAAAAACTCTTAGGGTTTCTTGGCACTTCAGTGACATGCTAGCTGCCCATTTTCTGAAAGATGAGCGAATGGTCATCATCAGTTCTTATTACTACGTGGCATTTAGGAAACAGGAGGACATAATTTTCATATGCTGTGTCTCCTTGTAATCACCTTCTCCCCAAGATTAATGATAGGAAATGGGTCTTTAGGCGGGGATGAGTCACCCAGGCAGGCCAGCCAAGTGGGAGAACATGAAAATGGCATTTTTAAAAGACTGAAAATCATAGCCACCATCTATGTGTTTCTATTTTCAAACAGCTATTAAGTATGGGGGGCAGAGAGGGTTGGATTTTAAACAGCCTGTGTCCTCTAGTATTCTAGTTAAATAGCAGATATATGTTACCTGCTGTGGGGATAGAGTCACAGTTGTAATAGCCACCCCAACCTGCTGCTGAAGTGACCTGTGTGTCCTCTTGGGCTCTTCCATTGTTCAAATGTTTTTTTCACATTTTAAGGCATTATGCCAGAGCCAATACTCAGGCATGCTGAAAGTCCATAATGTATTATGTTATTGGACAAAAAATATGCTGATGTTTATTTATACACACATATAGTTAGGAAATAATTGAACAAACACAGTTTTTTTTAAAATTCAGGAACACATTTTTTCCCCACAGGAGTAAATGTTATTGAAAAAAAAAGAAAACACTTTAGACCTTCTCCTTTTGACCATGCTAGACAAGTGCAGAATGCAATGTTTCCATGTGGTGGAAAGATGATTTGAGTGATAATCTGTCAGAAATGTTTTGTACAACTTCTCTGTGTCGGTTACTGTAATCACAACTGCTGGATACACTGGTTCGGTCTATAGATGTGATGACAGAGAAGCTGCAGTCAGCCCCAGGAGACTGGAGGTCAAAATGACTTTGCCCCAGTCCATTATGTCGTGGATTTCGATATTTTCTTTTGACATTGCAAGACTGATTTACCTTGGTCTCTGAAGGGTTTAAAGGTATTATCCAGAGCATAGGCGTCATTAGACCATTTTTACTGGGGCACATCCCCCAGTATAAATCAGCTGCGCCCAAGTAAACAAATTTTCAATTGCCTTCTATTTTTTGTCAATACATTAATTTAATTTATAATCCACAGTATAATCCAATAAAATGCAAGGCAGTCTGTAACATAATCAACGCATATGAAAGCAACACAGTTTAAACAAAAAACACAAACTGTTGCTGCAGCTGCACGCAGCAACACATGTCTGGGTGCGTCTGTGTATCCTGAACACTGCAGCGCATGTGGATTTCAATCAGCGCACGTTGCTCAGTTAGCAGGAATGAAAACACCATACTAAACTAAAAATTTCCATGAGTGATGTTACTGCCTGAACCATTACTATCTCCTCATGTAGGTTGAAATCAGAAAGTTCTTTAAACTGACCAAGAGGGAATTAGAGAGGAGAGATGAGTTCAAGAGAGATAAGAGTTAAAAAAAACAAACAAACACGCTAGCTAACAAACTGTAGATTAGCATAATTGAACCAATTCTATTTAGACTTGGTGGACAAGACAGGTGCTTTTACACTTATGGGTAATACTCAAGAGTATACACCCTTTATTTGTAGTTGCTAAAATCATCATTGGACATGTTTACATTTCCCAGTTCTCTCAGTTTCCGTAGGAATAGTGTTTGTGTGTTTTATTTTTCTAAAACATGAAAAAGTAACTGGTTTCTTAAGATGTTTTTTGTTCTGAAGCAATAATTATTATTCATTTTTGTGGAAATGTAATAAAGCCACAGGATATGATTTTCAACTTAAAAAGCTACAAATACACGATCTCTTATGTAACTGTTGTTCTGGCCTTGAGAGTGAAAACACCAAATCAAGTCTACTGCCCAACAACAACATGCAGCCAGCTAATAGTATTACTGCTGTCATAAGACACAATAGCCCAGCTAATTTATTTTAACATGAAACATCAGTGCCTTTATTATATTTTACAACGGAGGTCCCCGTCACAAAGGTCAGTTAAATATAGAATTTTTTTTTCTCTGATTGACTGGGAGACATCTGTATGTCTACTGGATAATTTTTGTGGCTTTAGCTTCATAAATGACTAGTGCTGTGTGGTAGAGTGATGCACTGGCCAACTGTTGGCTCTATAATATAACTCATAAGCCACGTAATAAAATAACCCACATGTCAGGTATCTATTTTAACTTATTAAGTTTTATTTTCCTTCACGGCCAAAAAACATTTTTATGAGACATTTCAAACTCTGCATAAATACTCAAACTAGCTCTTAGCTGTAGGTAATTGCAGCTCACCTGAAGTGGATGACCATTTATGAACTTTACAGCAGTTTGATATCAAGAGGTGTACAGAACTGACACATCCACTTCTGCCTCACTCGGCAAAAAGATTTATTGCTGCCCTTCCATTTCCACCATACCATAAAGCCATACACACAAAGGCCAAACCAACCATTTTGTTATTGTAACAAAGAATCCCCCTGTTTCTGAACCACTTGCTTCTTCAATAATCAGCTGTTTTCATACTGGCAGCCAGATAATTTCAGTTGTTCAGATATGCTACAGTACTGGTATTTCTGTATCCTCCATGATTTGTAAGAGCTGGGGACAGAAGAGGGACAATCTTGTAATCTCCATGGGGGAACAGGGACCCCTCCCCCAATAATCATGACCAGTCATTGTTTGCTTTCATAAGCTTAAATAAAACAAATGCTTTCCTCAAAGTATTTGATGGTCTTTAAAACCTAGGCTACTGAATGTTAACTGAACTTGTTCTACTGGTAATTACATGTTAACCAGCAACCGTGTTCACAATAGCTGTGTGTGTGGCACCAGGCTCAATGGCTTGTGCCAACGTTTTTGACTGTATCCACCATGCACCATGTACAATTAATCCCTCATGTGTGTAATTCACAGGTAAAAGCCTGTTTAAATCACAGCATCGTACACACTTGCGCTCATGGGCAGAAATTCTGTTCACCGGGACAGAGCATGTAAGCAGAGTGAGAATTTCCACTCCTCGCTCACCAGGGTCAGGTGCTTCAGGCTCATGGTGTGAGTAGTACTGGAGCGAAACTGGAGTGGGACAAAGGCTGATGCTCCAAAATGTCCCACTCACACTCCGCTCACCACAACCTGTGCAGCACATGGTCCTCCTGGAGATCTGCAGCAATCTTCATCCTTTACACATTCCTCTTCCTCATTCCTTCATTTATTTTTGTTTTGGTTTGCTTATATGAATGTGCGTTTGTTATTCAAATGATTGTTTTCAGTTAATATTTTCTATTAACAGTCTTTAAGAGCTCATCTAGTCTCCATCCAAGCCACGGTATTTCTCTTATGTCTCCTCGCTCTGACTAGTGTCTAGAAAAGCAGACATATGCTCGTATGCTACCCTTGACCATGGGGAGGCAGACGTGTTAGATGGTACAGAGTGGGTGTAAGCGAGACAGTAAGAGAGGGGGTAGGCCAGAGTCTGTGATTATTTTTTGATAAATAGCTGTGTAACACACAATTCTTTGTTCATTTGGTTGAAGCCTCTCATGAGAGTAGTGTGCTCCGTAACATTTGTATTTTCCTTCTTTGTGCTTCTTTATTTCTTTGTATTATGTGAGTATTTTATGTTTTAGCTGTACAGCACTTTATTCAACCTAGTTGTTTTAAAAGGCTCAACAAATAAAGTTACAGTTACAGTATTTTATAGTAAACTGCTCAAAAGACCATCTTAATAGACATATCTGTTTATTTCCACAACAGTTGGCACTTGGATGAAAGCATTTTCAAAAAAACTAGTGAAAACAAAGGGTATTGGCAAGATTAAACCTGGGAGCTTCACTCCCAGACAGCATACAAACAAATGTTTTGGGCCTCTGACTATTTGGAACATAGGAACTCAACTTCTAAGACTTTATTATGAAATAATATGTTACCTGCTCAGTGTCCCAGACTAATAACATTTGTCAGTTAAAAAGACTGTGAATTACGGATTTAAATTTGAAAAGCTTTAATTTAAATTTAAATTAGGGGGGAAAAACATATTTCAACCACAATTCATAAATTAGTGGTTGAAATAAGAACAATTTTGGAAATGAGTAAGTATTCTCTGTTGCATACTTTAAACCAATATAATTTAATGTAACACTCACAGAAAAGAGATGAAAACAGTAAAGAAATAAAATCCAGGCAGCTTCAAACAACACAAACACAACACACGTCCGGCCCAGACACACATCCGCACACTTTGCTGTGGGATGTGGATCATTAGTTCTGTTTCACTGACATGTTGAGTGCCAGGGTGGTGAGTCACTACAGTGAATCTGACTTACCGAGGATTAGTCCAGGCTATGCCAGGTTTTGACTCAGAGAGCCAAATGTCTCAACAAGCTGTTGTAACACTGAAAGTGTGAGTAAAGATGATTGTTATCTAAAAGATGTGTGATGAAAAAGGTAACATCCTGACAAAAACTTAAAAAAACATTGAAGTATGACCAAGCACCATTAGCTGTCACTGCAACAATTACTTACAGTTGTTCTTAAGCATTAAGCTGTACGAAGATACACAATAGTAATCCATTCATATGCTGTTACAATTAATAAAATCACAGAGAGAACTGTTAGGTCTACCTAGGAATGTAGCCATCATAGATGTCGTAGATTATGTGACGGGTCAGCCTTCTCATTCGACACGAACTTCATACAACATATTAACCTGCAGTAGATTTTCCTTTTCTGTTTTCAGACCAAGCGAATGACGTTCTGTATGTTCTGTCAGGCAGCAGGTGAAACACTGGTGGGGGGTTTCTAAGAATAGCATGTCAAGCAGACAGACCACGTGTGGCGATCCAACAAAGCTCAACCAAGCAGCACCGGCGCCATCGTGACTCTGGACCAGCAGATGACAGTGATAATTTATGGTGTTCTTATAGTGCAGTTAAAATATAAATGAACATTGGGCACTGGCTCGCAAAATAGGAACTGCCCTTCATTTAATTTGGCTCAGTCCTCACTCCATTAAATGAATAGTTGCAATGTCAGACCAAATTGACAGAAATACAACCAGATCAGCTGAGGGCAGATCTGTATACATGTAGTAGTGAATTCCTGCTCATATGGTTATTAATGTAACGTAATGCATTTTTTTAATCTAAAAAAAAAAAAGATCTATAACCATAATAATAATGATGACACTATAATTATGAATGGCAAAAACTCTTGTACTCACTAAATCTTTTATCGCACATTACACAAATTACCAGAGATAAATGCTGGCATTGTGATAAGTGAATTAACGTCCCACTCTTCCAGAGTTGTGACTTGTCAAAAAACAAGGTCAAAGCAATCCAAGTGAAAATAAATGGAGTTCAAGAACTTTCAGGTTTTTTCTGGCTCTTTGGAAATGAGACACATGCACACAACACAGATACATTAAAGCTCTATAAGTACAGTTGGCTCATTACAAATTGTGCGTTATCCACGTGTGTGTTTCTGCCGTTATCTCTGTTGTCTCTGTTTTCATCACCAACACAAGAAGTGTTTGTTTGAAAGATGTTTGTCTTCTGTGTGTTTCTGCGCCTCTTAATGTTTTTCTCTCTCCACTCCTCTCACGTTCACATGACTCCATCTTTAATGCGTCATTATGTGTAATGTGGCGCTGACAAGTAAGATGTATATTAATGTATTTGTGCTTCATGGTCAGTGAGGGCAGTGGTACAAATGAGCGACAATGAAAGAAAATGTCATCTGTCATATGACTCTCACATCACACCACGCTGCTCACAGCATGACTAGTCTTTAGACATGTTGATTTTTGAAGCCAATTAGTTCAAGGAAACTAACTCAGAGTCCTTTGGGTTCAGAAATATTAAATGCCCGTTACCATGGAAACATGACTGAATGAAAAAAACAAGGAATAGATCAACTGTTGATAATGTTGTACAGAAAAGATTAGGTTGCAGGACCTGTCTAGAAGCAGGTTCCGGGGTTACAGCACGTCAGAGCAGGTAAATGATTTCAAAAACTAAATAAGTAGATAAATAAACCATGTTTTCTTACAGGTTGACCATTGGTGCTTGTGTTGTAATATGATGGAAACATTTATCATTTCAGAAGTAGCCTAGATCTAAAATTTGAATCAGGCAGATTTCAGTCAATCTATAATTATGCTTTTCATTCCATATTGTCTAAACCATTGAAAGTTATGTTTAGATTGCTATATTATTTTTCTAGACCTTATTGAATGATTGTTAATCAAAATGCTTCAACATCTCTAGTACTGTACACACAGTAGTAGTATCTTTCAATAAAATATTTCTAAGACTTTAAAACGCTTATAAAGAAGTATTGGGTCACTTCCACCAACTGGTAACTCACTTGCTTTTGTAAAAATGTTAAATCCATGCTCATACCTTAACATAATAAATGTTTAAATGAATATTCCGATTAACTGCATGTACTCATTCATTTCAAAAAGAAATATTGATGTCAGCTTTTCCCATCAAACGGGCTGTACATTCTGCTCCTGGAATCCAGCTCTATAACAACTTTTTAATCAGCAGATCCATCTGCAGTGGCATTAATTATATTCCTAATGAAAAAGAAGAGTAAAGTGGCTTCCAACGTCTCTCCATCCTGAATTACCATATTCTGATGGAGCACCATTAGTAGTGTGAATTTAAGGGGAATCTATGTGCAGCTGTGATGAATTTAGATGTTTTATACTATTTTATGGTGCAGTTTAGCATAAAACAGTGATCCATGAAGGTAAATGCATGTGTTTGCTGAAATTCCCGAGGCATATTAGACATTTGTGTTACATGATGCGCTGAAAATAAACAGCATCTCATATTTCATCTTCTAAGTTGAAAGTGAAATCCAACAGAGGTACAATTATGTAAAGTGATAAGTGAGGCAGAAAGATAACATTTGCCAGAACACCTAAATGGGTTTCAATTGTGCATTTACAGTTTCACAGATCACTTATCGTTGGTTTTCACTATGGAAGCAGCAGAACAGGGATTTCACCTAGTCCAGCACTGGGAGCACTGGCTTCTAATCTTCCTTATAAACGTTTATTGACTCATTCATTATCAAGGCCCCACAACGTTTCCTGTACAGCCATCAAGACAAAATGTCATTTATATCTGTTAATTGTAAACTTCTTCATCCTAAACCTCGTTTCAGATGTTTCAAAGTAATTTACAGAAAAAACTAATATATTTAAAAATACAGTATATCATGTAGAACCTCAAACAGCTGGAGCCACAAACCTTTTCTGAGTTCCTTTTCAATGTGAAATGTGAGTGAACCCATCCAATCAATGTGGAGAAGTTTGAGGCTGGTGGAGTAGCTCTGACCTGTCAATCACATGTAGGCAATTACAAAAGCAGCTTGGGCTATTAAGGGAGAGGAAGTGGGCGAGTCAGAGTGTCAGTTTGACTTCTGCAGATATTTCTCACTAAACCTACCTACAGATTGTAGTTGATTGTAGTTTGAGGACAAGAGAAGCACATATTCATCTTAGGAATGAACTTGGATATTATTGGCTATTATCATGATTTTTTTTACCCAGATGGTTCAAATAGAATAGGAAAGAAAATCTTCTCTAAAAACAGAACTTTTCCTCAAGGAGGTTCCTTGTCGCTCTAATATCTATCAGTCATGCTACAGCTCCATGTTATACGATGTTCAATGTGGGGAATTCAATAGTCAATATTCTTAAGCAAAAGCTGTCATGTGCAATGCACCTTTGATGTTATCTGGGTAAGCTGTGGGTTCAGGTTCATGTTTCAGATACTTCTCTCTAAAACAGTGCAGCACTATGTGAATTTAACGAACACATTCTTTGCTTCACGTCTCATTAAGGCTCAGTAAAATTTTCAGCAGGTCAGCCAAACACAGCTATAACCAAAAACAGCTCCACAGAAAATGGTGTTGTCATTGCTGAAATCCTGACCTTGGAAATATAGAGCTACTGTGCTACTGTAGACTGTTCAGATGGCTCCAAATCTAAATACGATTACATGTTAGTAACATTCTGCAATCTTTTTATTCATCATTATTTGGTATTAATCATTATGAATAATTTATCATGCTTCTTTTTTTGTACTAGCCTTGCCCATTGCAAAGAGAAGAGAAGAAATCTAAGTGATATGTGTTGATGGCAAGTATGGTTTTGTGGATAACAGTATTTATTTTTCCCTTTTAAAAATAAATAAAGGAAGGAAGAAAGTAAGAGACCTACACTGGCTCGCCAGATGCTTTTCTGTGTGGAGTTTGCATGTTCTCACAGTCCACAGACGTGCAATTAGGTCAAATGGTAAAAAATTGCCCTTTTTCATTTCCATGAAAAGGTCAGGCAAATACATTTTAGACAATAAATTAAGAGATATAGGAAATATATGATGGTGCAAGTGCAAGAGTAAGGTAATATCGCATCTGTAAAGAGTGCATTCATATAACTATTTATCTATTATATATGACAAAAATAGGAAATTATATGTAAACCACAGTGTAGTGTGTTCAACACTTCTTTGTTTTTCTCTGTTGGTTTCTGCCTTGATCCCAATGACAAGAATATTTATCCCCCTGACTACAGTAGAATAGGCACTCTACTTCTCTACTAACTGTGACCGCATTTCTATAATTGTAAATACTACTGGTAAAATCAGAAGGCAACTTTTTTCATAAGGCTCAAGAATCTCTTTTCAGTGAGGCAGAGCTGTTTTGGAATATAAGTCATACAGTATATTCACCAGCTATTGTATGACAGACCTTTTAACAATACTGTCACAAAATATATATTGCAGATGTATTTCAAGATCATGCGGCCACTGTGTGTAGGTTGTGGTTACAGGTGCAACAAAGCATATATCTAGCCACAGCAAACCAAGCCCATGATTAATTCTGGGTTGTCAATGCCCAGATTTGTCTGGACCTAACTGTATGTCAGAGTAAAGAAACTCCAAAAAAGGACAGAGGCAAGGTGGCGGCTACTAGCTTTTTAACTTTAAAACCTTCTTCAGGAGGGGACAGATGTGACAGCTAATAAATGCCAGTTGTGCAGGTGATTGGTCAGGTTGTCACACTCACACACTCTGTCTGCACTGTGTCAGTTTTTCACCATGCTCTGCTTTTCTAACATCTCTTGTGTCATTGCAGGACCTGGGTTCTACTTCCAGCCAGCGCTGCTTTTTCCCCCCAGCTCCCGAGCTCACCTGTGCCTGCCCATCCACACCGATTAGTATTGAGACTTAGTAGCCATAGTCTTCCAGCTTTATTGTTACTTGTACTCTTTCTGCCTCCACCAGATAGTGTTGATAGTAATGTACATTATACGTACATAAATTATTTTATACCATAAATGGGTTTGGAATACATATCGTATACGTATCAGATAACAAATAACAGTTGCCATTATTACTATCATATTACTTTAATGCGTTGGAATTACACTAAATATTATATAAAAGATTCATAAGATCTGGTCAGCTTTTTTCTCACCTCCACCGCCTGTAGGTGCCTTTCCAGCACTGTTCTCTGCTAGTTTGTATGCGAAGGGAACACACACCAATGAACTTCACAAACAATCAACATTTAAAAAGTGGGGACCAAACAAATAAAGGTGCACTCACCAACTAGCCAAAAATAGAGGTTGGTTCTCTTCCTTTGTCCCGAGGCTGCTTCACAAAGTGTGACAGAATGTACCAATAACATTGAATCAATCAAGCTGACACAACAGGGAAAATTGAATCTATCCAGAAACACATTGTTGATGGCCCTGCAGTCGTGAAAACAAAGATGCATTCTTTTTAGCCTGAGCCACAGAGTAGAAAATGACTGTGACTCTAAAATATGTTATAATGAATATGTAAAGACATATGTTCCAATTTCCAATGTATGCTTTTGAAAGTATATGGTTTGGAAAGTCAATGCTAAGCTAACACTTCTCAAGGCCAAGTCAGTCACTGCTGAAATTCACCTTCAAGGATGCATTTCTCCAATCAGACCAGCAATTATCTAAGATGTTGCAAAAGAAGAATAATCTGATGGGACTTGCCTTGAGGTATTCATTGCAATTTACATGAAATCACAAAGCACTTTCAGGACATAATAGATATTTTCTGCTCTTCCAGAAAGGGAATATGCCATTAAGAGATTAGCATGTGACATATTCCCTAATTCCTTTGTGCTGCAGCTGGCTCTCGGCAGATCACGTAATTAGCTCCATTATATCAACATCTACAATCAACACCACAGCTGGAGCTCTGCATGACCTTCTATCACAATTTGTCTAGATAGAATTGCAATTGCAGCAATATATTTTCTTCCAAGTAAAGGCTGATTGTGACTGCCAGTGTATCCCAGTCATGATTGGGTATGATTGTGTTCACTATTTTTTATCCTGTACAGCTAAGCCATTGAAATGACCTCCAAGGGTGCAACAATTAAATAGAATGCAGTAATTTGTCAAGAAGAACCACAGAATGCAGTTTCCTATTTGTCCATATCCTTATCCAATTTATAAGATGTATATATTTTGCATCTTATCTTATGTTCATGCATTAGACTCTAATGAAGGTCTTGAAATGTAAAGGTAATGTATGTTATATATATACTGCAATTTACACTCCAGACAGTCTATAAAACTCAGCTCAGAGAGGACAAGAAAGTTTTTGTGATCTTCATTAAATTACCTACATGAAAACTTGGAACCTCTGGAGTTAGATGCCCTCTCTCCCTCTCTATAACTTAAAAGCCTTAGTTATGGCACTGGAAGATTAAACTACAGAGAAATAATATGAATAAGTTAGTTCATACTTTTTGTGCTGCTGAACCCACGCTTTCTTCTTCTTCTTGTGTGTGTGTACGTGTATGTGTGTCTTTTTGTGATCTCCCTCAGCAGCTGGATTATAGAACAGTGGAAAATCTTTTCATAAATGTGACACCTCCTGGGTTTAGCATGACATTTTTATGTTTTGGTTTTCATGGGTTTTGCTTTTGCACAGTGTGATT
>OMLM01008916.1:218719-238346 GCA_900302695.1 Helostoma temminkii | reverse complement strand
TCTGTGCCAGAATCCAGCAGCCACTCACCCCCGTACATACACTAACTTAGCCTTCATCTTCCTGCTGCTTCTGTATCACATTTGAATTTCTTTTTGCACATATATATATATATATATATATATATCTTTTATAAATCCATTTCAGATATTGTTGAGGATTTTATTGACTGTAAGGCTTTATTTTAAATTGAAAAGCTTTCAAAAAATTGTTTTGTTTTCTTTTGTTTGTGCTTACATCTTAAAAAAAAACAACTCATTTGCAAGTTCTCTGCTGCGGGAGGGAGAATGCTTCCTTTTCTGACTCTTCTCAGCTTATTCACAGGACTCTCAGAAGCCGTCTGTGCAGCACCTTGCACACACGACTAGAGTGGAACAGAGGAAAAATTAGGACATAACAAAAATGCAAAACATGCACCTTTCCAGGCTCAAATTGCTCTGTTTTCCAGGACGCAGGCTGGGGTTAACCAGAGTTTACAGAGGACAGACAGTCAGTGGCTCTCTCCTAACCTTTGCGGTGGCAGCGTTACAGTTTTATTCTTAGCTCCCCTTTCCAGGGTGTCTGTGTCTTGCGGAAGCTATCAGTTGCCAGGCTTGATGATTGGACTGCAGCCGTCTCACCCGCCTGTCTCCGCTGCGGTGTTTCAGTTCTCTTGTCCCACTCATGTCACTGTCGCCAGCTGCAGGAGGGGCTCTGCTTTCAAGTGGCGTGATTGACAGAACAGGAGATGCGCACACATACGCTAACCCCCTCCTCTGTTATTGCTTCCCTACAGTACACTATGTGTCTCTGCTTTTGTCCAATTATAGATTTTGGCCCTCGCAGGCGGGGCAGAAAGTGTTGGGACAGATCAAAGCTGCTGTGCTCAGATCTGCACTTCTGCTCTGCAGCTGCAAACCAAGGTCTCACTAAGAGCCTGATCCTATACTTTTGACATATACCTGGAGCCACACAGACACACACACACACACGCTGACACAGAGCATGAATCAACTGTCTTGGACTGGTGTTAGTTGACCCCAAAAGTGCTTCATTTACTTTTCACTGATTCTGCTGCATCTGATGATGATAACAGTAATGGTTCAGGGATGTGGAGGAAGCGAGGGAGATAGGGGGAGAAGTTGGGGTGGGGGGGAGTCTGATCTCATCTTTGATCACACGTCTGTTGAAATCGAAAGTCTGGCTCGCCAGGTTGGCGCTTTGGGCCTTCCTCCACCTAGAGACTCTGGATCAGGTCATGTTTTGCGAGCGACGTGTTCCATATTTGTCAGTCTGACGAAGCTGTGCAGTTCAAACATTAGTCATGTTTGGAGCACGAGCAGCCTCATACGGCTTTCATTACTTGTGCTGTTATGCTAAAAAGATGTTTCTGAAAGCGCAGCCTCCATATCTGTTCTCTGTGCTGGAGACGCATTAGAGAGGTGCCTGGGCCAGGTCCGAGAGCCAAGTGTGTGTGTGCGTGTGCCAGAATACGCCATATCTCTATGTGGCTATGGTGCGTCTGTGAACCTAAGATGTTCATTTACCCATCAGTGTGTCTCTGTGTGTATAGTCCCAACACTACAAATGGCCAATAGAATACCTTTTAATAGAGGCTAACAAAGAGAGCGATCGTGACGGCCAGACTGAGAGACTTAACGCCTTCGCATCACGCTAATCCATCAGACACATCTTATCTGCTTTGCCCAATATCCTGAGCTTCAAAAGGAGGTAACATTATCAGATGCAGTTACACAATGAAGAAGAGACCAAACAGGACAGAGTGGGATTTGTTTTCTGTTTTCCCCTCTAGATATTGTGTGTATGTGGGTGTGTGTGTCTGTGTTTGTGATGGTTAAAGACAATGTATAGAAAAAATTGATGGAAGCAGTAATACTCCCCTACAGTCTAGTCGTGTTGTCCTGACAGTCGCTGAGTGTTTGCAGAAGAAGAAAAGAGAGAATCATGATGATTAAAAGAAAGAAAAAACACTGTCTTCTTTCTCTTGGCTGAGTGTGCATGAGCAGAGCAAAGAGTTCTGGACAGAGAACAGAATTGTGCTCCAGTGTTCTGGCACTGCTCCGTAACCCGGGCCAACAGAGAAATAGAGAGTGTCGCCGCCGAGGCAGCCACATTCATCTGGTGTGAAAAACACTGCTGGTGCGACACTTTTCAACGGAAACTTTCTTACGCTCTGTTGTCATTCGAAATAATGGGCCCAATAATGTTTGAGCTTCGGCAAGACCCCCCCCTCTCATGACGGGACAGCGTCGGCGGCGCTGTGGTGGTTTTAATATGCGCCGAGGCGTAGGGGCCTCCGACAGCCTTTCCTTGGCCTGTTTTCAGAGTCCCCAGTTTTTCCAGTTGCTTTTTGCAACGTGTGTTTATGTCGTAGAAGGAGAGAAAGACGAGAGTGGTGTGTGTGGAGTGGAGGGAATTGCTGGTAAACGGATTATTCCAGTGCGATCCAGCTTCCAAATAAATTTGTAAAAAATACGTGAACCGTTGCGTTGACGCTCGGTCCCCATCATTTGACCTCCTTTAACCTATTGCATTACAGATTTTCTCCACTCTATATGTCCGACCACTGAACAGCTCTATGGCCTTGGTAGTAAGCCAGCCTGCTTCATATTCACTGTAATTATCCAGTTTAGTGAATAATACTGGGGGAGATACACAAAAGACTGAGTATATGATTGAATTAAGTCTCATTTTGAAACAAAAGTCAGGTCTTAGCTTTGCAAATAGAAAAAAATCCTTGTAGCAGAAAGTGCCTATTGTGGGCAACATGGATTAGCTTTATTTCCTAATTTCACTGTACAGTGATTTTTAATTATTTGTGTAATTAAGGTTAATAAATAAATGTCATGGTGTCAATTTAGCAGCTCAACTCTGTTTGCTTTTTCTTGCTTTTAAAAAAAAATTAATAATGATGCATAAAATAACATCAATGATAAAGAACAAAACAAAGACTTTTTTCTATTGATCACTTGTGGTATTTCTTGTAGTTCAGCCTTGAATGGATTTTCTCCTTGTTAAAAAAGAATAACACAACGGGAACATGAAATATCCGCACATTTTCCCCCTAGTTTCTTTGTGTATTATTTTTGGTCTCCGACACCGTCTCCTTTCAGTGTGTGAATTTGCATGACCAGTCTTCTCTCTTCCTCTGTACAGGCGCCAGGCCTGAAATCTGTCTGTCCCCCTGAAAACATACATATCCCCGCACAGGAGGGCTGGCTTGGCTTCTCAGCCGCCTGAGCCGAGGGGCAAAAGAGCAAGAGGAGAGGAAGGAGCGAAGCGAAGACAGTAGAGGAGCAGAAAAGAGAAGAGAGGAGAGCGTCTTTTCTGGGCTGGTTCCCAGCAGCCAGATTCTGATCAGTCCGCCTCGCGCCTTGTTCCCTCGGTCTAGTGGAGCAGAACAACGGGGAGACTGCCCTGTAATTGGGACAGCTCTTTCCATACGGAAAACGGGTCCGGAACACCGTGGCACAGACGAGTGCAGATCCCCCGTCTCTGTGTGGATTCTTATTCAAAACCATCTCGAACTTAAAAAAGAGCAATTATACGCAAACAAAATCCTCTTACGTAAAATAACCCAAACAAAATCCTTCAAATGAACACTAATAACGTGTAGATTATTAAATATCTCCCTTTTAATTTTCCCTTTACCTCATTTATTCTGACATTTAATGCTAATAAATGTCAGTCATTGCTGTTAGGATGATATTGAGCGCAGATATAAAGTAAAAAGAAAAGCGTAGAATAAAGATGGTGCAAAATGCCTTGCTGAAAACAAAGAGAGAGGGAGGGCAGATATTCAGGCTAGTGGGGCTGGTTGGCAGCATTTGGCACCCAAAGCCGCAGCTCTGTTTAGAAGGTGCCAGCTTTTCAAACCGACACACAGTCTCTGCCAACTTCTCTTCTTCTGATCCTTTTCTTTCGCTCTCATTTTAACATTTCTTCCCCCCATATCCTTGTTTTCGCTTAACACTTCTTCCCCTCTGCGCGTCCCCTTACACTCCTACCACCACTCCTATGGATGCTTTCTCACAGCGGGTTGCCAGGGAAAAGCGAGTTTCACAACGTTTAGGCTTGGGTCTTATTTTGTGGCGATGTGGACACATAGAAGAAAATGGCTATCATGTTTCCAGACCTGTTCTTTTTTCTTCTCCTTCTTTTTCTTCCAGAATGTTTTCCAGTGGCTTTTAGCAGAGCGAGTATTGTCACTCTGTGAGATGATGATGGTGCTGCTGTGGATTCAGGTCCAAAACAAAATGGAGGATAAAGCGCGGCTCCTCTCCAATCAGAGGAGAGAATGATTCCACATGTGTAGGGGGGGAAATGCTGGCAGGTTTACAATGCTGAATGATTGCTCCTTTTAATGCAAATCTAATGTTGCATTTTTTTGACATGCGCTAAATGTCTTGAGGTGTCTTCATAGACAGAGCAGGAAATGGTTTTAACGAGTGACATGTCTTGTACATGATTCAGGACAGAGACCCGGGGGCCCCGCCGCAGACGAGAACGTGGTGGCGTGAGTGATGGGAGAACGCGTTAAACGCTGGGTGTGGATGGAATTACTGAATAATGATCAGAAAATTAGAGCCATTATTGAGGGAGAGTAAACAGGCCTCTCTAAGTGTGAAAGGCCCCTATTCAGCCAGGACCAGGAGCAGGAGTCCTTTCTTCCTTTCATGGATCCACCCATGGCTTCAAGAGCCCTGCTTTTGTTCCCTGAAATAACAGAGTGAATATATGGGGTCAAAGGGGTGTGTGGGGGGGTCCTGTTCCCATTGGCAAGCACAGTATGCCATAAAGCTATTGATTGTGAGGTATGCATCATATATTCATGTATCATATATTGATTCTTTTTGCATTCTTTTCCTTTTATTTTTATGAGAACTTTAACTTTTTTAGTTTTCGATACTTGCAGTTCTTAATAAGAGTAACTTCTCCTAATTAATTTGTCTGTCTGATGTGTTTAGATAAGTCAGTGTCACTGAGTTCAGAAATCCTGGCAAGTGTTTTGTGCGTCTACAGTTGCACCTGTGTCTCTCCTCCATTATCGCCACTTAAAAACCCAGCGCTTGTTTCCTTCTCCAACTTCTGCGTCCTGAGAATCGACAGTCAGGGGAAGGTGGGTGTAAACTAGGCGCTAATGCGACTACTTCCGTGTTTGTCAGCGCCAATGCTGTAATTAATGGGAAATGGATAAATAAATAAACTCAACATGTCTCTGAGCAGCTGAACAGCAAATGCGGGGCTCAGACGGGGACAAAGAAATGAAGAGAGGGATTTACACATTGAACAAGCCATTGGAGAGAATAAAGGAGACTGTGTTTCCTGTTTTTCCATTTTTCAAGGCACTGAAGTTTGCAGTTCTGCAGTATTTCAGTGGCTTTTTCAAAATGACTCCAGTTAAATCTTTTATGTCAGTGCAAAAATTCATATTTAGCACAGTTGGCTGATATGCTAAAAGGCAAGTTTTGTGCTTATTGTGCCTGTCACAGTTAATCAGGACTTTTTCTGCAACATACCTTCACTTTTCTCAATCTCGTAAAGTGTTTCTGTTTAATAGCTCATCCTTGGTGGCTCAGGTCTCGCTCCTCTGAAGACACTCTCCAAGCCCACAACAACAAAAAAATAAAATAAATCACCAAATCACCTGACATGTTCACTCACTGTCTCCGTCTGTTTGCTTTTTATATGGACAGCCAGTTCCATTTCACAGGCATCATTTTGGACGGTAACATTCTCATTATACCCGTCAACTGTCAGCGCTCAACTCTCTCGTCTATAATTTCAGACTCATTTGAATTCTTATTGGCAGCTTGGATGCATAAATTTCATAGAAGATAGGAAAACAACGCATTTTTTTTCCTGTCTCCCTGGTGAGCAATGAAAATATGAAGATTAGGCGCAAGAAGTTGATGAAATTACATTGTTTGAAATTATGCATCAGAAAAACACATGTCCAATATCATATTTTAGTTTTGTGCAATTACAATAATTTATATGCTTACGTCCGAGGGAAGTGTCTTGTGCCAACTTAAACCAGACAACAAAACTCACTAAGGGATGGTGCCTTAGTGTATAAGTTACTGTATCTGTTCATTGCATAGCTGTCCAGAAAGACCAATGAATAGTTGCCATGGCTACGTATGTTTTTTTTTTTCTGCTCAGTGTACCTTTCCTGGGTGATATCCAAGGAGTGTCAGCGACTGGCCTGGTTGGCACAGTTAGTGGCCATGGGGTGCTGGGCCGTTTCTGTGGCACTTCAGCCCACTGTGTGGGCAACCAGAGCACTGAGCTCTGCCAGAGGAATCCACTCAGATCGCTTTCACTGTATAGAGGGCATCCCCGCACTCAGACAAATGATATCTAGTGTATAGAGTAGTACGAGAGTGTAAGTAAAGTAACATAATGTACAGGAAGCTGCAACATACTTATGTCAACATTAGGGTTTCTACAGTCAAGAAATCATTTGTATTCCTTTGAGGAAAAGGATATAAAATCTTCTTGGCATTGTGATATACAATTTCAGGATATGTGAAACACTTGTAACTGGATACGGAACAAGTGAGACACATGAAAAAGTCATATTGTAATTTTAGAGCAGATTTTTTCCCCTCTTAATGTTATTCACACATTTTGTTAGACTTGGTTCAGTCCAGTGGGTTTACATGAGCAAATTTTATTCTCTAAGTATCCTTTGAGATGGCAGCTCAGATATAATTTACTGGATAATTAACAAAGCAGGGGATATGAAACCTTTAACCCATGTGTTTTTTTGTTTGTTTGTTTTTTTATTTTGGCTTTGCTTCCTCCGTGTTGCTGAGAAGCCAGTGCTCTATGTGTAAAAATAACAATAACTGCAAAATTATGTCAGTACCAACAACTCATTTTTTTAACACTTAAAGAAAGCTTCTGAAGTAAACCTTACCTTTGCCAGACAGTGGACTTTAATAATTAGTGAAGGTGACACAACAGAAATCAGCATAAAATTTTATGTTTATAGCAAATTAGAAATGTTAGAATCTTTAATATTTTGTATGGACTATTAAACCAAACTGTTGATCACAGACAAGAGACTGTGTAACATTATCCTGGCATTGCTTATGTTTCAGGTCAGAAGTTTTTTCTTTAGTATTGATATAAAATATAAGATTCTATTTAACCTTGTTTTTCAGGTCAAAATAATTAGCTAGCAGTTGTGAAATAATTAGAAGTGGAGAATTATACAGGTGTGCAGAGTATACAGCTAATAAATCTATGTAAAATAATACTTTAGTTAAACAGGGACCCAGATCTCCAGGACAGTGTGACATGAAACACTGACAGTGACGACTACTAGAAAGTTCAGATGTGATGATCCACGTTGTCTTCATAATCTGATGCTTCCCCAGCCTTGCATCCATAGTTTGAGCCTCTATGCTAAACAATCTTATACTAATAATATACTCTTCATATATAAATATGTATAATATATATAACATATATAAATTAATAGAAGTGTTGCGTAATGTGAGCTGACAACATTTTTAGTATTGACAGATATAAGTCTGTGTCCCTTACCATTTTGTTTTTCAAATGCAATCTGCTATTCCTCTTAAATTATTAAACCTACATCCCAAGTGGCTTTCTTTCAGTTTATAGGAGTGAAGTGTGTGAAGTTTTTTTTTTAGGTGTTGTTTGTGTATGTACTATACGAGCGTGTATGTGGCTCTGTGCAGAAGCCCATGTGTGCCAGAGAAGTGGGCGAAGTGACAACAAACGCTGTTTGCAGCAGAGCATATGAGTGTCCTCCCTGGACTCTCCTAGCACCTGAACCCCTCTTCACACCTGATGCCTGTGAGCCTTGTATGTAGATTTGAAGAGAAACGACCACAGCTGAGAGCCAAAATGTATGTGCACTGATACGACCCAGCTTTTCTATGGTAGGCGTGGGACCTGGGATTAGGCTGCGGGGTGCGCAGGGCTCAGAGTGTAGGTAAACCTGGCCCCTACTGGGTCCCCTTCACTGGTCCTTGACAGGGATACAATATGTCAAACCATATGATATTCTTTTAGGAAATTTTATCAAAATTCTCTTCCACTCATAAATTATCGGCACGTCATTTGAAATTGAGGCTTTTAGCAGCTGAATATTACAGTTGCACCTTTGTGTTACTGCTACTCTGTCTGGTGTCCTTCCAGCAGAAGCAGGAGCAGCAGTGTAGCTTATCTGCTCTGTTACTTGCCCTTTGTGCGGTAACATTTGATTGGTGGTATTATTAGGCTCAGACCACCCTGCTTCTGAGCCCTACTTGAGTTTCCATTCTTCTGCTGCTCAGCTTTAAGGGTGGGGGGGTTGCTCTCCTCCAGCAACCCAAACATACAGGGGAGCACACACAGAGAATTAACGTAAAGACAGAAAGAGCCACAGCCCTTACAAGTGAGTTCTGCTTCAGTGGAATGGTGATAGAGAAGGTAATCCAAGCCTCAGTGTTTATTTTAAGAGCTGATGATCTAGAGATGGCCATTAAAAGCAGAGGGCAAACTATTTAAGAGCAGTAAATCTGAATGGAGGAGAAGAGTGGGTGTGGGAGGACGAGAAGGGAAGGCAGGAGGAAAGGGGTTTTCTCAGCTACCCTCTCTGTCCCATTTTCTCTTTCCACGTAGGAAAAAAAAAACTTGCGATGACAGTGAATTAGAGCAATCTGGCATTCATTCTGCGGTTAGATTTCTATCTGCGGTTTTGGCCTTGAGAGCATCTCAGATCCTTGCTTTCTTTTTACTTTTCACTGCCTTTATTATTGTTTCTGTGCTTTTCATTTGAATTCACTCTTCCTTCTGGCCCGGCTGTAAAACTGACCCAACGAGATACCATTCACATCAAAAGCATCAGGACTGGTCCAGCAATGCCAGTTTTCCTCAGCTAGGATCTGAACACAATCTAATGTGATTATTCCAAGGCCAGGTTTTTTGTGTTTGTTTTGTGTTTTTGTGCTCTTTCTGGTAGCTATATAGAGAAATCCTTATGATAAGAGCACGACAGAGAGCTGCTGTTTCTTTAGCAAATTCCTGTATTGTATTGGAAAAAACTTCTAGGAAAATACTGTTATAATACAGCGTTTGCCCTGCATATTCCCATATTCAATATATCAGCATCAATTTTAACACAACATTCATGTGTTTTTTAAAGTTAACCCTATGTACATAAAATGATTGTGTACTAGTTCCATGGGTTGGGGGTGCATGAAAACTATAAGTGTCAAGAAATAATACCTAAATGTTTGGAGAAATAGTGAAAGGTAGTGGTGGATACATTGTCTGCACTGTGGTAGATGAAGGGTTAAAAGGAGGAAGCAGCAACTTGTTAAGATGGGTAAAAGTAACGGAGAAAGGGCTAATGGACAAGCAGTTAAATAGCTGAGTAATGGATAAATACTAAAATTAATACATGGTAAAATAAAAGTAACCCCTAAATGGTTGGGTTCAATGTTGGGATACATTTTGATAAACCTAAACCTAACTATAATGGATACTTGGCTAAAATAGTTAAAAGGGAAATGGACAAACAGCAAAAAATGTAATATTGTTTAAGCTACTAGAAGTAAGTAAAAGTAAATCATAAAATAAATAGCTAATGGATGAATGATTGAATTTGATAAAGCTAATGGGAAAATATAGAATAATTAGCACAAAATGATGGAGTGGTTTATGCTAAGAGTAGCATAAATAGGTAGCAAAAATATTGGTTAAAAGAAACCAATAAATGGTTGAAAAAGCTAAAGCTAATGGAGAAAAAATGAAAAGGATAAATACAAACATTAATAGATATATGCTAAAATGAAAGTGATGGATAAATAGTTGAAAATAGGTCAGTAAAAGCTGTTTGGGTAATTTTAATAAAAAAAAGGTTGCTGCACATCTTCCTGCCAAAAGTGACTGAGTATACTAAGTGTCATTTTAATGCTGTAGCTTTTTTCTTTTCCCCTTCGGTGGCTCATATTTTTTCACTGCGCTTTACCAAAGCTGTCATGCAAGTGAGATATATTTGATATGTTACCCAAAACCCAACTTACAAAAAACTGTGGTTCCCCCCTTCTAAACTCTCGCCCATCTCCTTTTCAGTAGGCTTTAGATGTGTGATGAAGTAATCCTGACATATTTTATATCCTAATACAAAACAAACAGAGCCAAATTACACACATTCTTCCCCCATACTGATTCGTGGAAGTTGTTAACCAAATAAAGCTCCCTTTTCTCTTTCTCTTTTTCCATCTCTCTCAGTGGATCTGTCCTGGCTAGAACTCTTAACTGAAATAGCCTCAAGCACAGAGCCTCTTTTGTGGTCAGACTTCTTTTTTTCTACAAGGTGTTTGTGAAAAAGAACAGGATTTTCTCTGCTGGGCTCAGGTCCCTCCATTGCTCCACTGCTGCCTGCCTGGCTTTCTTTGTCCAGATCTTGTAAACAGCCGTTTCTTATGCACGCTGTTAATCACGCACGGGAGTGAAACTTTACATATTTTATTTAGAAATGATCAGGTTTTGCTTGAGATGTATTTATACTGGTGGTTGTTGGACTCTTTTGTTACGTGCTTGTGTTTTTTTCTCTTCATGTACCTGAACCACTTGCTCTGAACGTGCACACCAGCTGCAGAAGGCATCTTTGACATTTGATCTGAGGGCATCTGCTTAACGGCCAGTCTATGGCCTCTTTACATTGGTTTCTTCATTTGGTATGCTAGCCTATGCTGTGTGAAGGTACTGTATACATGCAGGTGAAATAACATCCATTCATAGCAAAAGCCTGTTAGTCATTAAATACAAGGATAGAAATTTTAAAATGGCCCATGTACCCTAGCGGGTATTTTACAGCCCTAGCTAATGTGAAATTGTAGTGATTAGCTCAAACTTAATGCTGGTAAATGTTAAATTCACAGTGATCCACTGATGGAAAACAGCTGTTTCTGACTGCAGCTTTTTGCGTTACGTTTTTTTTTTTTAAAGGAGGTCACAAGCAAAAAAAAAAAAAAACATTGCGGGACCACTTTGTTAGACACATGTGCAAGGGTATAAGTAACTAAGTTTTTAATTAGTACTATAAACACTTAAATACACATGGACTTACGTATACTGCCTGAGTAGTAGGAAGGTGTAGTACAATCTAAATTAAAGACTACATGGAAACACTGTCCCTCTTGAGTGTTGCTTTGTGGTATGATGTTCTGTACATGTGTCCATGTTGAGAATAATATTACTTGGGTTAACTAAGCCATTTTTGAGCACTGACAGAAGGGCGCACATGCGTCCCACACAAACACACACACACTCCCTCACTCAGGCTGACATGTGTTCTGCACAGCCTGTCATTACAGAAGCCTTGATGTGGTCACTGGGTGGCACTGAGGCCTCTTATTATTGCTGTTTTATGACAACTTTCACTCTCTTGCTGTACAGTGTCCCCTCCCTCCCTGCTTCTCTTTTTCTCTCCGTCATATGGACCCTGTTCTTGCCTCTTTCTTTTCATTTCATCGCTCCTCCCTTCATCTCCCACCTTGTCCAAACCCACATCTATTTCTCTTGCTGTTGCAGTGGGATGCCTGTATGTTTTTAGTGTGTAAACCACCCTGACACACATCCCCTGGGTAAAAGGCGGATACGGGAGGGAAGGGAGTCGGGTTGTAGGGGTGGTGGCAGCAGACAGTGATGTATGAAGTGGGAGATGGAGCTGATCCAGACATTGTTGCAGATTTGTCGATTGCGGCCGGCAATAATTGTTTTTGGCTTTTCGAATAATACTGTTGGTTACTTGTGACATGGCCCTCTGATGTCTATGTTCTGTATAAGTTTATATATGTTTATGCACTGAGTTATGTGTTGCAAATTCATAACACTACTTTACCTGGGGGGCCTGTCCCGACATTTAATAGAACATTCCTTTTTTCTTTTGCTCCTCCACACCTCTGTTTTAGTTTAAGGATTTATGGCTTCATAATTTGTTTATTGTAGGCTGTAATTTATTCTCCTACTGACTGAAGCTGAATAAACTGGACAAACTGAATAGCAAGCGTCCCTCGACAGGCAAGGTATTACAAGATGAAGTGAAGGGGATCATGTTACTGCTACAGAGACCTCTCTGTTGCAGACGCTGTAACATATACATTCGAAAAGGTTTAAATAATCAACGTTATGTTAACTGATGACACGCTGATTTTAAGGTTAATGTGTCAGTTAATTTGTTAAAAGAAAGATATGCATTCAGAGTTGCATGTAAGAAGATTGCAGATTCTAATGTGTGTGCACACACTGTACTCGCACACAGAGACGGAACATTTTGCATGTCTGCTACTTAATTAACAAGGTGTTTGGGAGTTTGGAACCTGCAGCAGGGTTGGGTAAGTGAGTGAGTCACCTCAAGACAGCAACAGATAAATCTGCCCCAAGGTACTACTTGTTTATCTTGTGCCTCCTTTGCTGTTCTCCGTCACGTTGCTAAACAGCCTGCAAGGCCAACTGAGGTGACAAATGTGGATCAGTAGGGCAAGGTGACACCGACGTGCTAGCATACAGTAATAAAATGTGCTTGCGCAATCGGTGAACTGTGTACAGGCATTGGTTAGGTGATATTATTGGTTAGAGAGTATTGAATTAGCAGATATTTAAACTCGATATGGATGTCGATGGAGTGAGATGGGCTGTTTCCCTTTCCTTTGACCAGGCAGTTAGCATGAGTCTGTAATTAGCACCTCTAACTTTGTTAGCTCCTAATTTCATTTGCTTGGAGGCCCCATGACTAGCACTGCTAACAGTGTGTTAAAGCACAGTGAAACACAGTAGCCAATGAGTGCATCTAGACACACTGCTTCCAGATTCTCATCCTCATTTTGCACTCAACATTGGACCTGATTTGATCTGTTGCCATTGCCATTTACTATATGAATTATTTACTGGTATTGAGAATAGCAGGTATACTCAAGCAATCCATATTTTCAACAACACATAAGTAATTGTTTATATACTGTATGTCAACTCATATTTCAGAGTTAAGTTTTCTGTGGCAGCTCCAAGATGGCCCATATTTTTTATTACATGTGCAGTTTAGCAACTGAGCACCAGTATGAGCTTCCTCCATCCTGATCCATCTGTGCTCCTGGTGTGAGTATAACTTACAGTAGCGTGGAGGGTCTCCTGAGGTCAGGGAGCTGAAAATCACAAAGACATGTGGAATGCTGAAAGTTTGCCAGTACAAACAGGCAAGCCTGTCTCTTCATCCATGCAGAGCTCAACAACCACCAGCTAGGCTACCAATGTCCACTAGCAAAGCTGGATGACGTGGATTTTGTCCACTAGGCGGCATAAAGTATGCTAGTGCTTATCGCTAAGATTTAATAAAACACTTGTAGATTACATAGAAGCGTACTGGCAGCGCATAGGGAATCATTGTCCCACTACTTTTCAATTACGTGGATAGATTTTCCTTAGCACATTAAAGCTTTCTTATATAAAAGGGCTGCTAGGGATGGAAGTTCAAAACACTGTGCTAAACTAGGATAAAAACATTTGCTCTTAAATATGTGTTCCTTTATTATTCCTTTGTCTCTTTATACCAGGTGCCCTCCAGTATTTGTATTTGCATGTTTAATATTAACATATTTATAATATGAATGTAACATAATAATTTATATTAAAACCCAGCAAATTCATCTTTCATGTCTATTTGGATTAAGTCAAGCAAAACTTTGCTACAAAGTTGCATCCCAGTAGTAGCATTAAGTTTTATGCAATATGAAGTATGGCATACACAGAAAAATTAAAATACAGTTCTTGATGTGTTTTGTTTTGTTTTTTTGCTACTTTTGCACATTTATACCATAATGTGGACTCCAGCTCTTACAAACCACCGACAGAGGGACAATCCATGAGGCTCAGTTTCTCTCCCTGGCACACATCCATAACAATAGAGGGCATTTTGGTCCAGCAGAACTCAGTTGGCTGCCTCAAAATGAAGGGAGCAGTTAGGGTTTCACTTACACTGTCAGGGAAAGTGAGTGAAAGGGGGAGAGAGATGCGAAAAGAGAAAACAAACACACTGGGATTGTTGAATTATGGGTAAAGACAGCTGAGGCTAACCAGGTTTGGTTTCCACGATGCAGTGGGGGGCTTATTGAAAAACAAAATGACTATGACTCAGTTTTGCTCTCAAGGAGACTCTGAGGCTGTAGATTTTCTCTCTGTAGAAATTCAACAGAAACACATGCAGATGAATATAAAGGGGAACACCTTCAAAAACATAAAACCCCGGGGTTCAGTATGGTCATGAAAATGTTCCACGTATCTTCACTCTTAATGCCAAAAAGGGAGGAGGTGGGGGCGGCAGTGGCGGCGGTGGAATGGAGGGAGCGAAGAGTGAACGAGAGGAGGGATCTGTCCTCACATTTGCTATCAATTTAGGGCACTGAAAATAAGCACCAGGTTTCACTGGAGGCGAGTAGAACACCAGGAATGTTTTTCTATATAAAACCAATGGAGGGAGGGAGAAATTGAGAAAAATTGAGCTGGGTAGAGCGAGCAAAAAGAGAGAGAGATAAGGCTGAGAAAAGATGTTTTGAGAAAAGGCAGAAAAAGAGGATTGCTCTTAGACAATAGCACCTTGGTTCCAGATGTGAGGCTCTTTGCTGTAGCTTGACAGTCTGTCAGGCAAAACTGAGGCGCTTCGTGAGTCACGATGACCCAAATGACCCTGTTGTGAATGACTGGATGCGATACTCATTCTGTCTGGTGTAGGGTTATCTTGATGCAGGATCAAAGATGGAGATTGCTGCAAACGCTTAAAATGTATGTTTTAACACATCTGTGGACAAATAACAGTCACATCAATACCGATGTGAAAGCTGTTTTTTTCACCTGTTCTGCAGACTCGAGGCTCTGTTTGTGTCTGTGATGGTGTCAGTGGGCCTGGTGGAGACAGGAGACTCCCTGAGGCTCTGACTATGCATAACAGATGAAGGAGGTTATCTTTTGAGACGATAATCAATTGGTCTAGATTTAAGCAGTAGCTTGCCCTCATTGGTGCATTTATACAGGTGTAGCTAGTTTTCAAGTTGCTTTCTGCAGTTTCACCGGATTGACGAGGTTTTAACAAGTTCAGTAGTTGTAAAGTAGTGATTTCTCTTTGGGATGCTTGTGCAGCTGTCAGGACAGGTGGAAGGATTGCTTTGTAGCTTGAAGAATTTGAAAACAGAAATTAGGATTTGATTATAAGCAGTGACGACTGAACATTACAGCGCACATTACAACTGTAAGCTAGTTAACAAATAAATAAGGCTCATTTAGCTAAAGAGCTGAAACGGTTAGCTTATAGTGGGACTAAATCTTTAAAAGAGCTGAAGGAAATGGATAAAAGCTTGAAATAACTTGACAAATTGACCTAAGCATAGACAGTTCAGTTATATGCAATGAAAACACTATAATCTTCTATATGCTTTCATGTCCTGCGCAGCCCTTCAGCTATTATATAGCAAATGATCAAATTACAATAATTAAGAAGCTGCTACATTTAAGTATTAAGCTTAAATTGTCTTATAGGTTAAAAGGTTGAATCTCATTCAAAAACCTTTAAAAGCAAATGACTGCATTTCATCAGCATGTTATAATCAAATTAACGCTTCTGGGACTTGATGAGTGGAGTGGTAATGGAAAGGTTTTTGAATTCAACTGACCGTATATTGGGATACAACATGTTTGGTAACCATTGCTGCAGTTTGCTAATGTTGGATACGTCAACGGCTTTGAGAACTCGACAGTGGCAGATTCGGTTAGGTTAGTTTGTGTACATAAGGTTGTGGGATACAGTGGTTGTGTTTGACAGCGAGTTAGACTCCAGCGGCAGTCTTAAGTCGAGTGGTTGACCCTCCAACAAAGCTCCTTCACCCGGCTCTTCCCACCAACAAAGTGCTGCTCTTATGCTGATAGAACTGTTGAAAAAGACTCAGAGTAGAAACAAGGAGGGAGTTAAAGAGAAAGAAAGCAAGAGGAGAGAAAAGGGGGGTAAGAGACAGACCAGATGTGTCTTTTGTTTAGATTTGAACGGAGCGGAAAGGAAGGGTGTAGGAGTTAGGAGGCAAGTTCGCAATGAAGAGAAAGAGAGAGGGAAAGCAAGTGGGATTTTTTTTTTTTTTTTTGTGAGGGAAGGACTGTAATGAAACCAAAGCATTCATAGTTGAGCGTCTGTATGTGGGGAGAGGGGCCTGTGCCATACAGTATGTGATTACCTACCAGCAAAACCACATTAATTATACTAATTGCTACAATGGTCCCGGTGGTTGGGGGCTGAAAAGGGGGCAACTGCGAGACGGGCTGCATTGTTAACATTTGTTAGGCTCGTTGACTCCAGAATTCATGGTGTCTGTCATTATAGGTCACTGGGATATTCTCCAGGGCCTGTACTTATACAGAAACAGATCAGTCTCATGGAACCTAAATCAGCATCCCAGACCCTACAAGCTTAATGCATGCATAACAGCACGCTATGCCTTTATCCTTATTCCCTTCCATTATCATGAGTGCACACGTTTAGCATGTGTTATGTATCCAGGCCCTGGAAATCAGCAAGGCATTAACCAAAACAGAACCAGAGGGGCCAAGATTGAAATGATTGAAAGATGAGGCCTTTCCTGCGTTTTGCTGCACAAAATAGGCGGGCTTCCAGCAGCTTGTGTCAATATTTCACTCCGTGCGTGTATGTGTGTGCCCAGTGTATGCAGAGAGCTCGGAGCAGATGACTGCTATGACAGTTAGAACATGTGCGATGGTGAGCGCACCGAGACTCGCACGGCTCAATCTGTTGAGTGTCGAGCCCAAATCAACCCAGTTGGGGATTGTTGCCAGTTGTGATCACCAATATGGCCAGCAGTTGTTCGTGAAACATTTGCAGCACATCGCTGAATTCTTTAGCGTGCCTTCACAGGAAATGAAAGACTAAGTGATCAAAATCTTTTCTCTCCCCTCTGACTACTCTGTTGACGCTTGTGCTGTGCTCTGAGCCTGTTCGCCGCGCTTTGTTCCGCAGCTCGACATGACCCTCAGTGCGATAACATCATTAGAATCATATATAGCCTTCCCTCTTTTCCACTCCAGTTCGCCTCTTGTATTAGTCAGCCTGCAGTAATGATCTGCATCATGTGTTTTTACTCTTTGGCTGGAGAAGTGGTGCTTTTTAAATTGTGCAGAGAAACTATGAACAGAGACACATCCTAGTAGGTGGTTGGCAGAGCTTCTCTCTTTCTCTTCCTCACTATATTTCTTCTTCTTTTTTTGCATTGGTGGATGAATGTAAAAGCCATTGCTTTAACTAAAAGTACAAAAACTACAGTTGACTAAAACTTACTAGTAAATGTACTGCATTTAGTCCCACTTTAGTTAATTACAGAAATCAACAAAATGCCTCAAAGACCTAGTTTGCACATATAAAAGTCTCTATATATTTCCATCTGAACTATAGTTAAGGAGTGTCAGTATCAATTGAAACTTGCACTTTATATCAAACTTGCACTTCATATCAAAAATGCACACAAAGGACACCAACAGTAATCCTTTCAAGGGATTTTTTGTGGAAAGAAAGCTGCATTTAAGGCACAGAGGATTGAAGTTTCAGTGTCTTGTCCAGGGACACACTGATATGTGGCTGAGGACCAGAAGTCTCCAGGAGAACCACCAGTCCTGGGGTTAGTGGATGACTGCCCTACTAACTGAACCACAGTTGTCCAAATATAATATAACATTAGGCTCCATACAGTATGTTAAAAATTACCTAAATAACATGACGTTATGCCACTGTCATGATGCAAAATACATAAAATTGCATTAGAAATTGTGTGTAGGTGATGACCTCTATAAGTGTTATATTCATTTCTATTATTATATGGAACAGGTGCAGTCAATATCACTGTTGTGTACAGTGTATTGTTGGGTCCATAACAATGTTGTGTAGTAAAGTTACACTGCCAAACAAAATAACTCAACTAAGTACAGCAACAAAAAAATCTGTACTTTCCAGCACAGTATTATCTCTTAGTACCTCCTTTCTTGGTTTCTCTCACTCTGAAGCTGTTGCTGCTTTATTTGCCAGGAATGACCCAGGAAGAGTCAGTCTGGCCAAGGTGGCTGCTGCCTGCTGACACAGCCAAAGTAAATGAGCAACACTCCCTTCGCCCTCAGTCTCTTGGAAGTGTGCGCTACTGTTGTAGGAGGCTAAAGTTGGAAGGGAATTCCCTTTACATCTGCCGGATTAATATCGTGCACGCAGCACTATATGTGCATCAATGTATATGTTTGTGCAAGCTGAGCATGAATGTGAGTGCGTGTTTGGCTGGTGATAGCTCCTCGTCAACTGTCAGGTGTTTTTGACATCGATCAAAAATAACCATGGGGCTATGAGAGGAATTGGAGGATCAAGTGAGCTAAGACATGTTTGGCATGACAGCAGTACTCAGAGAGTCATGGATAATATCACATTTCCTCATGCTGGCACATCACCATCAACCCCCCCACCACAAAACCTCCACCCTCTCACCCACCCGTACAGCCTTGCCTGTGCCGCATACTCCCTGGGTCAGAGCTACACCGCAGGGGCCTGAGTAATCAGACCACACACGCTAAGGCAAACGAAGAGGAGAAAGTCAGCGATATGGGAGTTTGCTGTCTGACGTCTAATGCTCTGCATGGAAGCGAGAGAGATGAGAGTTTTGGGGAGTGGGGTTTGGTGTGTTTTTTTCTTTTTTGGCACATTTGTGGAAATCTGTGCCGTAGGGACAGACCTAGAGCAGGCAGAAGAAGAATTATTGGGAAAGAGGAGAAAAGACAATCACTAGCACTAATTAGGGTCATGACCTCAAGGAAAGTGTCCAGCAGTCACATCATTTTATTTCACACTTTTTCACAGCACTGTACTTTCTATTTTCAATTTAGCTGTTTTGTTTTATTTTGTTTATTTTTTACTGTGCCATTCAATGGTTTTTTTTGTCATTCTGATATTTTTTGCCTGACTGATTATCATACTGCATTATTTTGGATTCCAGTGGTCGACCAGTGATCAGTGATCATTTAACATATACAAGGTTGCCTCAAGCAGTAACAAATGACTTTTCATTTCAGTCACCTGTTGCTTCCCTTCCATTATTTTGAGATATACAGACACATAATGTTCTTTTTCTACCTGATAAAGATCTAAATATCAGTGTGTCAGCAAATGACAAACCATGGGGGAGAGAACAATGTACATATAATGTTCAGAAAAGCTGGAACATTGTGAAACAGGATGACTAAAATCCTCTGGACTCATGGTTGGCAGAATTGCAGGCAGGAACAAGTAGTGTGCTTGTTTTATGAGTGGGTTGTAGTGTACGTGCAGGTCTGTGACAGTGATGACAGCCTCCCCACGCTCGTTCACTGCTTCTCTCTGTGGCACTGTGGGGTCCCATGTAGGGTGCTTTTGAAGTGGCTTCTGGGAGGCCCTGGAGCGTGCCGAAAGGTCAAAGGTTACAACAACTGGGCCTCCCTTACCCACCCCACAGACACACACACACACACACACACACACACACACACACACCTCCACCCCTCCTTTTTCTCATGTCAGAGCCACAGATCACTTCCAGATCC
>OMLM01008916.1:198079-214054 GCA_900302695.1 Helostoma temminkii | reverse complement strand
GCTTGTGTTTATTATTCTTCTATTTAATAGAAGACACCTTTCTAATTCCAAATAAAACTTATTATTGTTACTTTAAGCAGAACAGTGAATATGACTCTCATGCCCTTGTGTTATCTACTGTAAACATGAAAAACATAAAAACAATGTTTTCCAAGTCCAGCTACAATTTAACTTTACAAAAAACCAGGATTTGTGTATTCATCTAAAGCACACAATCCAACATGTCAATTAGTGACTTAGTCATAGTAGTAATGTTTTCTTGTAAAACGCTGTTGTCAGGGACTCATGGTGACGCCTAAGCGTTTCCACACAGAAATCATGTGGTCAGTTGTGTCCCAAACCACTTCTGCAAGTTGTTTGAGTGATCGACTTACAATCTGCCTTGGTTGGCTGTTTGTATATGTGTGTATGTGTGTGTGTGTGTGTGTGTGTGTAGCTTTATTTATTTATTTTACTATTTAGCGCTTTAGTCCATTTGTGATCCGATCGCTCAGGATGCATCTTAATACTGCTACCTAGAGTGTGCGTTTGTGTGAGTCTGTGAGCAAGTGTGGAAAGTTGGCCTCATTAATGCACTGTATTTAATCTCTTGCCATGGCTGTTTGACATTCAGAGTGCTGCCATTCTCCTAAGCAACATTAGTTGTATCCTGCTTGTTTGATAGAAGGCTCCTGACTGCAGTCAGACCGAACAGGTCTGCCTGTCGTTCTGGCCTCTGCCAACGCACTCTTCCCACTGTCTCCCTCCTCCTTGTCTCCTCCCCTCATCCTGCTCCCTTTCCCCCTTCGTTTGCTTCATTCCCTCCCCACAGAACCACAAACAATAAACCCTCTGTTGCATTTAACCTCCTCACGTGTTTTCCTTTTCTCCCCTCTATCCCTCCCTCCATCCTTCCCTGGTTCAGCCTCTTACTAACTTGTTGCTCTTTATATATTATGGCTGTTTGGGTTCCGTCTTCGGTCTGTTGCTCATCTCTCTTGGGTGTTTTGGGACTTGTTTGTGGGCTTAGAGCATAGAGTAGAACAAAGACAACACATACACATACTCTTGGTCAGGCCACCACTAACTTTCCCACTCCAAGCCAATGACAGCAGTGATTAGTATCTCATAACAGCTTAGATTATGTGGAAAGTGCTTGTGTTTGTGTGCATGTTAGCTGGTACAGTACCCTGGCAGTAGCATTACCACTCTTCGTAGCTCCGCAGCAGTGGCATCAGGACAGCAAACAGATGTTGGCCTAATTGTCCTCTAATGAGATTGGTCCCTCATTCCTGAGTCTTTATGGGAGCAGCAAGCTGGCAAGCAAGCATGCTGATAGTCCGTGGCTCTTCTCTATGGGGGAACCACCACTAATATGGAGTGTAGTCGATGTCTAGTTGTACTATAAGTGAGACAAGTGCAGGGTTAGGCAGGAACTTATTCAGGGAAGGAGGGTGTCAGTGAACAGGCAGGCAGTTTGTGCTAGTGTAGGTAGGAATGACTGGTTTTTAGTGAGTTTTGTGTTGATGAAGAGGCAGGCACGATATCAGGAAGGCAGGCAGGTAGGAGCACTACACTCACAGGATGTGGAAGGCACACAGGACAAGCTTTTATCAGATGGCCTTCACTAGTAAATTAGATTAAAGCCCAGTAAAGCAAAGCACATTCAATTCTCTGAATTAAAATCGCTGCTCTTACCATTTGGTCAAATTCGTTAAACAGCACATTCGTTAAACAGGCCTGTTTTTCATAAAGACAAAGCTGTGGTCTTAGTAAATGGGTAAGAATATTTTGTTTTCTCAAGACTCCTTTCCACAGCATCCGAAAAAGTTGGGTTTACATCATATGGATTGACTAGTCTTCACCCATGATTCAGTGAGCAGACAAAACAAAGCAAGGATACTTTATGTGAGGCGGTAGCTCAGTGGTTTATCTCGGGTGAGTCTGTCTCTGCCTTTCTATCTGTGATAACCCTGTTGATGAATAGTCTGAATCACATTCTTTATTTACTTTGTTCTACTCTCACATATTTAAACTTTTACTTTGTCCTACCGCATCCCTAGTGTAGCCTCCCACTTTTTCACATTTTAACATTTTTAGATCTGGGCTGCACACCCAAACACACAATCCTATCTGGTGTCTGGTTTTACTGTATTTTTCTAAGTTGCCATCTTTTGTTCTGTTTTTCTTTCTTGCCTGTTGCTTTTGCTGTCTTTCTGTAACAGGAACACACGCACAGCAGTCATAATAGCAGGGTTAGAGTGCAGGGCCGACCACTGGACAGTGTTTGTACAGAATGCTAGCATATGTCAAATTTGGCATTTTGAACTGAAACAGCCCACTGCTCAGAACAGCACAAAACTGTTCAAAGGGGAAATACACAAAATGTCCACACACTTAAATGCATACATGGACATATGCAGTGTATATATACATGCATTCAATTACAGATGTTATTTGCAATGTTCAACTTAAAGAATTACCTCACATGACGCATTAGGAGTCTGCGAGCTGAATGAAAAGCAGACAGCGACAGCACAGAGGGGGTGGTAAAAAAGACAAAATGGCATATGAAAGAGTTTGTGGGATGCATATTAATTTTCATGTAAGCCGATAGGTCTGCTGATGATCAGGTTTCATCGTGTGTACACTAATGATCTAAGCAAATGTCCCTTTCTCCTATACCTTGCCCCTTGAAACTGAGGGGTAAGGGGTCGGGCTGAGAATATTCCCCAAGGAAATGAGACACCCCTGACTTTACTGCTATACGTCATCATACGGTGTCGCTAGCTGCTACATAACACACGCAGCAATGGTTTACAACTTCCAAGATGCCGTTGTCAACTGTGGTGATCTCCATTGTGTGGAATATAGGCATTTATTTGCGTTTGTCAGCTGCCAAAAAGTAAGTTGCAATAAGCACAAAAACAAAAACACTTTATGTAATTGCAAATTTGCTACCTCTGGTCATTAGTTAATTTTCTGACATGATGTGCTGTCAAGTCACAGAGTATCAGACATGAAAACATGTAAACATGCAAGACAGAGTCTGCCAACCCCACATCCTGAGCTGTAAGTGGACAAGACACCGATCCTTGTTGCCGTCTGTCAAATGTCAAATGACCAATAATGGAAAGGAAATGATGGCAAACCTGGAGTTTTTTTTTCCAATAAAGAATATGACTATAAATGAATGGTCGCAAAATTTAATTTACCATAAAACAATGGTAACTGTAATTAAATCCTTACTAATTAGTGTCTGCAGCCATACTGTCCATGGATCTGGTGTATGCTGCGAAATCCCTCATACCCCTTCATTTGAAGTGTGGTCCTAAAAAATCTTTGTTTCAAGGGTTATGTGGCCCTCTGCTTTAGCCCTACCCCTCCATCCAAAACGGAATCGGGACACCCCTACCCCTCACGTGAATGCGTAAAACTGAGTGTTAGGGTTAAGCAAGAGAGATGGGATTGGGCCTGAATCTCTCCAAAAACAGGCAAATTAGCCTCAAGTAGAGTAACCAAATCTGTAAATAGACAGCATTGTATTAACCGTTACTAACAGCTCAGGATACCCATATGATCGCCTTGTTAAAGCACTTTAGGGGCATCTCATATAGCACTATATAGTGTCTACAAGACCATTATGCGTTCCTTAAGGGATACTCAGAGTCACACTGTGGGTGAAATTAGCCCCAGATAATCATCTCCTTCTGGGCTTCTTCTGAGCCTCTTTAAGCGCCAGGCCTGTTTTACACCTCATTTATCGAGAAGAGGGGGAACGACTTGCCTCAGTGACCCCTTTGCTCTGAAGCTATATACCCGTTGCTAGTGGAATAGATGGCAAGAAGAGCTTTTCCTGCGCTATTTCTCAAATTAACACCTAAAATTAAGCATACATAAATAAGCCTGGGAATGTGAGAGTGTAGACAGGAAACAACGCAGCTGGAGTTGACTTGTAATGTGTTTCCCGATTAGCAGCAGGCGTGGAGCACCCGAAAGACAAAACATAGAGACTGGAAAAAGTGGCGTTCCTTTCTTGGGAAGTGTCTCTGTTGGATGATAGATCGCAAGGACCCTCGTACCCCCTCCGTTTCAGTTTCTCTACTCTGTCTGGTTTGCTATCTCTCCCTCTCTCTCCCCTCACGTTTCAATCCCCCACACTCCCCTGCTCCTCTACCCGTCGACATTGTGTCTTAAATCTCTCTTTCCGCCTGATTTTGTCTGAAAGGTGATAGAAGAGGTTCTCGCTATAAATGAAAAGAGGCCCTCTATAGATGAAAGGAGCGTGTAGAATCAACGCATTATACAACCTTGCTGCTACACTCCCCCTTAAAGTAACAGAATGATGCAACACACACACACACACATGTACCATAAAGAGTGAGAGAGAGTACTACGCATTAAGATATCTTGCCCCTGGGAGGAGAGGTACGCCAACAAGTCAAGAGATGAATAGTGTTAATGCCTGTTAAACCACATATGTTCAAATCAGATGAGAATAAGCCTAGTTCTTTCCTCCCTCAAAGCCTAACATGAAATATATCTTCCTTTACGTTCAGTCGAGATGTGTGTCTTTAAGTGTGGGACTTTTCTGTGTGCGCCTTAAAGCAAATGCACAGATACAGTCCAAGTTGTGATGACGACAGAAAGATGTGCGCAAACGGTGTGAGTCCATGTTAACCACAAGGGCTGTGAGCATGCATAGCATACATACGTGCATGTAAAAGCACAACAAACACGCACACATACACACACACACACGCTGTGGTGTTCTGAGCCTGTGTGGCCCAGCGCTGGGATGTGGAGTGAAGCAGGAAATGTGTGAGCCATGAAGGCATGTGTTTATGCTGGCTGCAGTCGCCCATCACCAGCCAGAGGGAAAACAGACACCAGCGCCGCTTCGTTTGCTCTCCATCTCGCTCAAACCCTCAACGTGATCTTTACTTACCTCTGGCTCTCCAAGATTTCTTCTCTCGCACTTGTTTCCTCTTCATTTTTTCCTTTCTCGTTATTTTCTTTACTTTTCAGAACTGAAAAGTAGCCTACAACCCCCCCACAAAAGATAATTTTAGCTCTATTTATATAACAGACAAGATAATTCCCTTAATAATGTTAATTGTTTTAATGCATTTACAGTTTAAAGACAGATAATAGCCACAAGAAAAATCAGTACCAGACACAAATATTTCAAAAAACACTCCACAGCAGCAGAAGGAAGCCCAGTGGGGATTCTCTATTGGCTAATAAAGATAAGATGTTTAGATAATGACACTTATAAATAAAACTATGAGTACACATTTAAAGACAAATAGTGACGCTGTAAGGCAGTGTTAATAAAATGAAAATTTAATAACCCCACTAATAATACAAAATAAATAAAGGCAGACTTGCAGGAGTTGGCTTTATTACGCTCTGTGGTTGGCCTGAGCCCTGAAACAACAGTTCACTCTCATCAAGACATTTTTTCCTCAAGGTTTGGACAATAAAATGTCCTGTCACACAGTTGAATGGCTTTCAGTATTTCTCTGTTTGTTACACAGCTACATTACCTTAATCATTGCCTGATGTTTCCTATACTGTGTGTGCATGCAGCAGTATTAAATTGGGACCTGCCCTCTGGTATGGCTAGGTGTTGAAGCATAATGCAACCAGCAAGTTATCAAAATCAATGGCCTTAAGTAAGAACCAGTCATATGAATTGATTATGTAGAATTTTGTTTTATATCTACTCTAAATTCTGGAGTGGAGCAACTAATATTAGAAGCATGAACCATTATTTTTACAAAGTTAAATATAAATTAATTTGTTAGCATACAAAATCTAGAGAACTTGACTTTATCCATAAACACACTCAAAACAAAAATTGCATTTAAATTGAGTTCCCCAAGTTGGACATTGGGAAACTAACTTACAACATAGCATATTATGTTATGTTAGTTGAAAATAACTCACTAAAGTGTATCTAACTTAGTTAAACAACCTTATCTAACTATTAGATTAACTTAAACATTTATGTTAGATTCACTATCTTTAATCTTTGCTAAAAGCTTGTACATTGAATGAAGTATGTTTTATACTTTTCCTGGAACAAACCTCATTCTGACACTTTTAGCCAGTGTCCAGCATCAAAGTGATTAATCACATCTCACAAACACTAACGTTCTCATGAGCAGGTGACACCATCAACTGAAACAACAAATTCCAACAAGTTCGTACAGTTAAGAGCATCTGGTGAATCCAACACATCATGCTCATACCAATGAGCTTCATAGAAAGAACTGTAAAAACAAAACACTTCTTTCTTGAGGCCAAATGAGGTCACAGTATGTAATGAGAAATTAGCCTTCTTATCTTCTTCTGCACACTTATTTTGACGGATGTCCTTTCTATAAAGCAGGGCTGATTCTAGTGTGATAAATTAGGGGTATGAGTGGAGGAGTGATGTCATGGGTAATGAAAGTGGTACAGTATTAATGGAGGAACAGGAAGGTAACACAGTTGACTCTTATTCCTCCCGCTTTTACAGATTCTTCTCAATTCAAGGCACCTTTTGGCCTGTCTATTTGGTCAGGTGGCAATGTGGAGGGATGAGGATTTTTTGTCAGCTTCTTCCAGAACAAAACACTTTAACAAGGCTGGGGGGGCCAGAAAGGTGCTATACTCAGTACTCAGTATGCTGGACAGTTGCTTCTTCTCAAAACTTCAGCCAGTTTTAGTCAAATGTTCTTGATCGTTTTTGTCTCTCTTTGTTTTGTATAGAAAATGTTCTTTATAGTAAAACAAAGCCAGCTTCTGATCCTTTACCTATGTACTCTACCTCTCTATCTCCACCCCCTCTTTGTTTAATATCATCATCCATGGCAAGCTGCTGATAGTGATGCAAAATTGGTCGATACAGAAATACAGATAGAGATATGGGATCATCTGCAGCTGTACGGGTCAGCTCAGGAGCAGATAGATTTAGCAGTCCAACTATGGTCAATGTCAGTAGGATCTGTGTGGCTAAGTCCCAGTGAGCGTGTAGATCCCGGTGATTGAGCGCTTAGTGTTTGAGCCTGTGGACAGCCCAAACAAGTTAATCCCTATCCTCACCATTGCTATCCTCCCCCATCCCATCCCTTCACTAACTCCAGATCTGCAACAGAGGGAGATGAACAGAGACAAATGTAGAGGACAGGGTTTTAGTGGGACTGGTCAAAAAAAAGCTCCTTAATGATTTAATCAGTGCAGATATTAATTTGCTGTAATACAAGGGTGCCTGCTCAGCTCTGAACGCTCAGCACAGGGCTCGGAAAGGCCACCAAGGGCAAGCTGATGCGAAAGTGAAAATTTGTGATTATGGAGCTGGATTAAAGGACGAGGTTGTGCTTTTTTGATTAGGGACAGAATCTGAACGGGAGGTTGGGCTAGCTTGTTGAAATTGGATGATCCTTAGTGGAAAGAGGAGATCCACTTAAAGTTGCAAGCATGCGACCTAAAACATTAGCATTGCTGTTCACACAATGCAGATTGTACAGTAGGGTTGAATCTCGATATGTTTGGGAGCAAGAAATGAACAAAGGCCCTAGCCATATTTAACCTACTTTGCAATTACTTAAAGCCACCAGGATGAGTTTAGAGCATTGCCTGAAATGCATTCATAGCATGTGTCGAACTTCACTCCAATCAGGATTTGCTATCAAATGCGTCGTCAAATGCTTATTAGCCAGTCATTTATCTATTCAGGAACTCATCATTAGCCTTATGTTAATTATCAGTTTATTGCACGGTAACTACCATTTTCAGTATTTTCGACCACACTCTGGCTTTAAATAGTATTCAAAAACATTAAGCGATACCCTTCCTTAGCCGCCCTGTATAGCTGTTTCAGTGTAGGAAAGTGAGTGTGATTTATTGTTGCTTGGCTTAACACATGCGCGGTCATGAATGGATCATATAGCTGGTGAATAATCCAGCTAAGTCAGTTTGTCCTCTCGTCCGAATGGAGTGTAGGTGGTGTTTATGCTCTGCTAAGCAAGCTTATCTCTCCTCTTTCAGCTGTAAAGCCATAGGTCTTAAAGGTGCTCATGGCTGGGAGATTGGGAGTTGGGAGTACAATCCATAGTACTACAGTACATTTAATGTGTGTAATCAAACAGGGCGGATCTGAGATTTGGTTAATAGAACTATACCTGAATTTTTACAAAATCATTTGCAATGTAAACATCAACACTAGGCTGCAAAAGTAGACAGTTCTTTTGGATGCCAGACAATACACTACAATTATGACTGTTCATTACATATTGCCACTGCTGACTACTGGCTATGTAAGCAGCACATTAAGGAAATTTAGCCCATGTGGAAAATCGCACAGGCAGTGATCATGAAATCACCACCTGTGTTTCTTCACTGATGTTGATATTGGCTTTTTCTGCCCTCATTTAAAACTATGCTGACTGAACGTTTTGATTGGAATAATCAGGGCCTTCCTGAGGGCAAAGTTGTTTTGCACTCTTGTTTAAGGTTACTATTCCTACTCTGCGGTTCCTCTTTGACATGGGTTTGCTAAATGAAGGAGACAGAGAATTAGAAAAAAAACAAAAAAACCTTGCCAACACGCTTGCAGTGTAGGGTTAAAGTACGGGGGAAGAGGTGAAAGAGGAGAAGAAAAGAAGAGGAAAGAGAGGAGAAGAAAGACGAGGAGAGCTGAAACGGAAAGATCCAACTTCTCAGATCGCACCAATTACAGGAACATTCAGGAGCCAGTTTCTGCAGAAAGCATTAGCAGTTGATCCCCAGTCACTTTCCTCCTCTGTCCCTCACGCACTGTGTGCTTTTTTCTTTTTTAAACTTTCTTACGATCCCAGTGGGGTCACTGTTGGTGAGCTTTTTCTGCAGTACGGTTTCCTTTAGTATGCTCTTGCTCACTCAACACTCAAGAAACTGTGAAGCACTACGGATGCATCAGAGCATTAACAGCAAAACCAGTTTTAAAAAATTCTTTTAAACAAAGGATCATTTCTTTTTAGAAAGTAGTAAACAAAGATGGGCTTAACAATATGGTCCTTATGTGTAAAGTTTGTTTATTGGTTATTTAGCCACATATGATCCAATATTAGAGCAAAGACTATTTAGACTTTTTATTTAGTATTTTTACATTTGAATTTGAATTGTTGATCTTAGTTCCATTCACTTTCACTCCACTTTGGGAAAACAATTTTACCACTTTACCACTAGTCTGTTTGTTGTATATTACGCATGTTCTATGTTTTTTCTATGAATGAAAACATTCAGAAAATGCAATTCTGCTAGAAGTGTTTTGTTTTTACAATTCTTTTTATGAAGCTCATTGGTATGAGCATGTTCATCAGATGCTCTTAACTGTACAAAGTTTCTATATATTTTGTTATACTTGTGTGTCTGCAATATTTTTTCCACTTGTGCACTAGAAGTATCTCCTGACTCCAATGAACTGATCTTTGGCTTTGTCTTGTTAGGCTGTCTGTCTTCTCTCTCATGGGATGGATCATTTTAAGGCAAAATTATGTTCCCATGTTGAAATTAACTTTGATGTATTTAACTTTTGATGTATTTGGCAAATATATATATATATATATGCCTGAATGAGAGCATTTGTTAGTCACATGAAATTTAATCGTACGAGTAGATTGTGTTGTTTTAATTTTCAGTGTCTCACATCACAGTACCGTTTTTTTTGTTGTTGTTTTGTTTTTCTTCGTCTGATTATTCGGAAAGTCTTTGAAATCGTTTGACCAGAAACTTAAGGGATAATGGCTGATGCAGATGTAGAACTGTGTCTCTATGGCTCATAAACACAGCAAAGGGATGAGAGGAGGCAGAGATGAGATGACAGCAAGAGCCCAGAGCTCAGAGGAATTCTCTGATCACTGTTACAACAACTTGGAAACAGCACCAGACCCTCTGTCGGACCAATAGAAAACAGAGGATATTGTTGCGATGAGTGACATGTTAGTGTTATCCCTCTCATGTAAGTCGCTTGGGATAAAAGTGTCGACTACAAATGTTAATGTAAATGTGAATCTCTCCACTGATGACCTGACCGTGCTGACTCGGCATGTTTGGACATCTGGGAATACCATATCCATGCAGGCCAAACACACAGTGATTAACTCTAATGACTTAATTCTTTACTTGTGAGGTGTGATAACACAAGATGAGGCCTTTGAGCCAAAAAGCTCACATGAACAAACTTTTGAGTCATCTGAACTGAGAAAAACTTGACATCTGAATATGATCTGTGTGGTGCTCCAACTCCAGTAAGGGGAGCTGCTTACATTACATACAACAGACAGGAGATCATCTTGTGTTTACAAGAGATGAGCTACAGACCTCTTTGCTGGTCTTTGTCTGAATTGCTTCCTTTTTGTTTTTTCAGTCCAGCATTTTTGTGTAGGTGTGGCGAGCAGCCCACATCTGCAGTTTTTTCAGGCTGTGGAATTTGAAACTAAAGCAAAATATACAGGTCCTTTCATCAAGCCCAGCCATGGCGAAGAAAGATTGGAGGAAAAGAGGTAGAGACAGGGAGATGACCATTAGTCTGTTCCTCTCCACTGTAATTTCACTGAAGGATAAGTGAAATCACATGTTGGCAACAGGTCTCTGGGGGAGAAGAAGAGAAAGGACAAGCTCAGGGTGACACACTAGATAAGGAAGAATATGACTGGACAGATATAATTAAAAAACTAATATTGATCAAATAAATATATATAAAAATATATATATAGTTGAATAGAGGAACATACTGGAAGACTGTTAATGTGTGTTCACATTTCAGTCTGATTTGGATCTTGAAACCTTCCTAGGATTTATAGGCAGCTGTGTGTATATTGTAATTTGAGGAGAATGCTGCTTTCAAATCACTTAATCTTCCTTTCACATTTATTTAATGTGGACAAATGTGTTCATAAGGAAAACATAAAGTATGTAATTAAGTGAATGCTCGAATACACTGAACTTTGGTGCTTCCATTTTTCAGCACAGAGAGGAACTTGGCATACTGTTGTGTTTGATATTCACTCTCCTTTTAGCTCAGTTTTTGTTCTCTACCAACTGCTTGTCCTAGTATTTGCTTCTGTACCCTTGTAGTTTGGTGTTGAGTAGATAGTGTAGACTTGGCCGATATCACATCGGGCAACAGACTTTTGTGCTTGTGTTGGAAGTTCTGATGAATGAATTGGCAAAACAAAGCAATGAAGAATAACATTTCACAGGTGAGAGGTTATCTTTACTCTATATATTCTTATTCTGTATTCTACTTGATGAAAGGACCTGAATATTTTGCTTTAGTTTCAAATTCCACTTCCTGGATGGTGTTGAAGGCACTTGAGAAGTAAAAAAAAAAAATCAGTGCTGCCCTGCCTCTCCAAGTAGGAATATAATCTGTGTATTAGGAAAATGATGGCATCCTCCACTCCAATGTGTGTCTGCTATGCAAACTGAAATGGGACCAGGAAGTTCGACACCTGAGACCTCAGGTGAGAGGGATTTATTTAGGCTTAGAATATGATTTTTTTATAACTCAGCCTTCAGTCAGCTACTACAGTTTTTCCTCAGCTGTAAAAGTGCCATATGACACAGACCTCAGTTGATCTCCTGACGGCTACAGTGCAGCAACACAACTCTGCAGCTCATTTTACCTGACATTCCCAGCCCTTACACAGCAAGTGCACATTACATTACATTATTTTTTCACAGCGTCTCTTTGCTCACTGTCCTCCCTTTGGATAGCAGTCAATGACACGGACACTGTGAGTGATCTACATGAGCATTTAGCAGCTCCTTCTTTAGCTTTTTTTCATCTTCTCTCACTCCGTTTAGTCTTCTTAGGGTTTACACAGCCAACGGCCTTCTAATCCACAATGAGGTATAATCCAGTCCCTGGTGCCAGTGGTAATGCAGGCTTGATTTCATTATGTTTAATGAGCATAGCAGCAGACTAGGTTACATGGCCGTAGGGCTGTAGAATTCCCAGATGAAATCACAATATCTATCTGAAATCCCTCCCTATTCACTATATAGTGCACCATATAGGGCAGGCCTATTTAGTTAGCGGCCCACGGGCCACATGCGGCCGGAAGAAACCTCCTAGTGGCCAAGCTCTGCTCCCACCAGAAACACACAGAAACCCTGTTTCAGGAATTCCTACAGCAATACAGACAGTAAATGCAACACACCGTGCAATATTATTGAGCTTCTGAACATAAGCACTGAGAAATATAAAAATTGAAAAAAACAAATAGACAAATAGAAAAAAAGTATAATAACTACTGAATTATTCCTTCATCCTGCTTCTCCCTCTCTTATTCACTGTATCATTAAAAAAATGTTCTTGTTTCTTAAAGTTAGTGCCTTTTTTTCAATACATTCATTTGGTTTGGTTTACATGTTGTCATTACTTGTTGCTTACTGGCCGTTAAGAAAGTGCATCCCAGCACAATATTTTGATTTGAAATTCTGGCTCATGGCATGTACACTACTTAATGCCCCCACAATGCACTGCTCCTCATTGTAAACATAAGAAAATTACTGATGCATCACTCCAACCTATATCTGTGATGACCCTGATAATAAGTATCCAAAATCTCAATTCGGTGCTCACTACTGAGTGGACATTATATAGAGAGTAGTGAATGAGTGTATAGGGAGTGATTTCCCAGTTCTCTGTATCCATCACATGCTTAGCCATGCTAGCAGTGTGTCTCTAGGGAGGGTTCTACTGGTCTGTCAGTCCACCCTTCTGGTATGGTCCTGACAGGATGAACCCTGTCAGGACCAGTCATCCAGATTTTTTCTCATAGCCACCAACAAGTTGATCATTCATAATTTTATTTTTGTTAGCTTTTAGTAAAATATCTTGGCTACTATAATTGGCTACATTGGTTTGTGACCAAATTACTGCAACACTAATGATGTTTCCACCAGTTTCACTTGTACTTTGTGTTTTTCACTGTTTGGCAAATGTTAGCTTGTTAACATGGAAAACACAGTAGCATTTTAGTCCTGTCATAGTGAGCATGTTGACATTAGCATTTAGCTTAAGTGCCTAAGAACTTATGTTTTACTTTCATGTCCTGTTTGTCCATAGACCGAAGAAAAGAGCAAAAATTAAGAGATGTTTAAAGTTAAAAGTTTGTGTTGGCAGATTAAACATGTTGCTTGACATTTTCTATTACAGACAAGGGCCTTAGACCGTATATGCCTCCAGGCATCGCACGCTGTTAAAAACCTCCCTTTTTACAGAGACCCCTCCTGTGAGTGACTCTGAAGCCTGTTTACATCTCCAGACGATGCATTGCATCATGCACCGTGATCATAATGTTAACTGCCTTATCCGCCTCCACACGCATTTTTGATGCAAACATGCAGAGATGAACGCACAGAGCACATGCACACTGAGAAGAAAATGTACAGATGTAAAAATGGTGGAGTTGAAAGTGACATGGAGGCTTTCTGTTAGTGGCGATGCTTTATGTATTCTCAGCCTTGCATTTCTGTTTACATGTGAAGGCCCGTTTCTGTCTGTCCCTGGAGGTTTGGGTTGGAAGATGACAGACGATGTAAGGTGGACAGATGACAAATGCAGACTTAGTTTTATTGGATTTCCTTTTTAGTCCACGGTCTTGGCCCCGTGCTCTGACTTTCCTTCCAAGTCCTGAAAGTGAGGAATGTCACAAAAACAGCAGGACTGAGGAGAAAGGCAGTGAGGGTGTATACCTTAGGGATCCAGTGTCTCATTGAAGCACTCTTCTCTGTCTTTCCACTGATCGGTTCCTGATTTCATCTTTCCTCTTTCAATACTCCATCCGTCCTTTAACACCTCCCTTCTTTTTACTCTCTTTTCCCTCTATTAGCCCCCAAAGTTCCTCTCTCTGCAGTTTTTCACCTCTACCCCACCCATGTTTTTTTTTTCATTTGCAATTACAGTAATATGTAACATCAGGCGTGGTGAGATTTAGGGCTTTACCTTACATAACCCCAGGATTTAGCTGCAGGGTTTTAAGGCTTCTCTGAGCCGCTGAGCTGGGGGCAATCGGGCCTCTTTAAAATATTTTCAAATGGCTGAAATCCCCACAGGGCCTATGAGCATGTAGGGATAGGAAGGCTTTGAGAGCCTTGATATAGCGTAACCATCATTATTTCGTATTACCATGGAGCCTGATCCATTTAAAATACAGCCTTCTCTATTCTATTCGGTGGCAGTGTTGGCGGGCCAGTTAATAGATGTGGCTCAATATGCACGCAATACGCAACATTAAATACACATACTCACACACAGGCACTGACATATTCATGGTCGTCCTCCCTGCACACGGAGGGTTACATGTTATTTTCTGTTATAGGTTTATAGAAAGAGTGATACACATTAATATTGTGTACATAAATTTATGCTTTTTTCCACTAGATTAATCTTTTTAACCCCCACATACAAGTCTCTGCACGCATGTATACACACACACACACACCAAATAGAACAATTTCTCATAAAGAGGGCAGAGGGTAGTTTTGTGTTGAGTTGCAAGTCTGTGTGTGAATATATCGTATAGCGTATTTGCTCAGTTGAGGTGTGTGTAGTTCAGTGTGTGTGTGTTTTTATTAAGTGGAGCTCTTGGCACGTAGGAGCAAGTCTTTTATTCATTAAATTGAATTTGATATGACTTTATATTAAACTGTAAAAGAGTAGGAGGAGGGGTTTGTGTTTGGACCCAGATCACCACGCCAACCAAAGCCTGATTTTATTCCTCCTCGAGGCAGGCCAAACAGACAGGCCGTAAATTTGAAATAATGAACTGCCTGGCCTAACTTGGTGATTTGAACGATGGGGAAAGTGAAGAGAGAGTAAAAGCAAAAATAAGGAGGAAATAGCATCTACAGTACGCGTAGCAGGGAAAAAAAAGATGATAGAAGGTAAAGGAAGCGCATCAGAATGTGATTTGAAGACAAGACTGTCCGTGGAGCATGTGTAGGCCGAGCTGATGATGGCTTTGATGCTCAGGCATATGCTTAGTGTTATAGGATGTGTAATGTCAGCAAGGTTAATGTTAGCTTCCATGGAAAAGCCTGCTTTTTGAGCTTCTTAGGGCAAATTTTTAATTTCTCCCTGGCGCAGGTCCTGAGCTGGAGGGGGGAAAAGTTTTAAGACGTAAAGCTGCTGGGATTAGGCTTGTATGAGGGGAAGACACGGGAGAAGAAACAGGGATGAACCCCTATAGGGTCACGGAGGCTGCAGCTGACCGGGTTGCTTGTCACTTTTCAGACGGTCAACAAGGAGCTTTGCAGCAGCCCTGAGATGTTGTGTGTTCTTACTGCACACGCAATAGATGGATGAGGACGGGATGAGGAGAAGATGAAGGGAAAATGAGTTGAAGATTACAGTGAGGGATAGACGTGGAGGCTTGTGGTGTTTTGGTACAAGCACAAAACTGTTCTTATGTTGGGAGAGTGAGCAGAAGACGTCAGACTTAATGTCTTCTGTGGAAGCTTTGCAGCTGCATTAGCGTGTGGAGACATTTACAACACATCTTAGATTTGCTAGATAATAAAAAAAAAATACACAGTTTTCTCTTTGCCATCAACTTTTCACTCTACATAGTTGCTCCGCTCTCTGACTCAGCCCAACTCCCTCCTGCTATTTTTCAGTCCATTTTACTGGTCTTCCTGTGTTTTAACAGACTTTTATAACCGGGCTGCAGCTGCAAAAGAGAGCAAGAGAGTTTGGTAGGGAAAGGGGTAGTTAGAGAGGGAGGGAAAAAGGGAGGGGACTGGAATTGAATCATGAAATGAAGACCATATTTCCATACTGTGCTAAAATGTGGACTTTCCATTTTTGTAACCAGGGTGTTCTGGTTCCCTCTCTTTCTCCCTCGCCCTCTCTGTCAGTGAAGTGCCCTGTGCAGTTGTTCATCAGTAGTTGTCTGTTTGTTTGTATCTGACCCCCTCCCCCGCCCTATCCGCCTCCCCCTCTCTGCCTTTAGCTCA
>OMLM01008916.1:169214-198006 GCA_900302695.1 Helostoma temminkii | reverse complement strand
AAGCAGCAGATCCCACTCTCGCAGTCTCCCTCTCTCCCAACTGTAACTAACAGAGACGCCATTTCATTTTTCTCTCCTCCACTCCACCCCACCCCACCGCATCGTTCACCTCTTTTTCTTCATTTCTTCTCCATCTCTCTTCTTTCCTCTGCAGTTTGTTTAGGCCACGCGGCTCTGTGAAAACTTCACTGCCGGTGTTTGTTGAGCTTTCCGGCAAGACCATCTTGAACTGATATGACTTCCTCCTGTGTTATGACCGCTACAAAACAATCTTCTCTTTAAGTGTGACAATATTGCAGGCCACATTGAAGCCAAAGCTCAGGCCACTGCCTTGATCCCGTGGTCCGTCACTAGTGCCAGTTGTGGAAATAACAGTCACTGCCTCTTAGCCTCAGAATCGGCTCCATCTTCATCCCCACATTCAATCTCAACCTCAGCCTCAGCACAGATCACTTATGCCACAGTCTGTCCCTGCTCTCATGGCTCTGACCTCAGCACTGTTAGATCCTCTTTCCCACTCCTACTGCAGCCTCAGTCAGCCACACTATTGCAGCTGAGTGGGCCACAAGCATCTGTTTACAGCGCTCCTTCTGCAGTGCGAGATAATGATGGCCAGATACAGCCCACAGTAAAATAAACACGCTGCCACCTCCCTCCTGCAGGCCTGAGTTAGCACACATTCTCACTGAGGAGGGTCTGACTCTGAATCCAAACCTAAGCGGAAGAGCCTGGCTCATATTACTGGTAGAAGACCTTATAAATGTGTTCCCTTGATTGTTTTATTGGATAAATATGCCTCTACAAAACAATGAAGTAGTGGGCCACATCCAGAAAATGGTAGCTGCTGAGGTCAGAGTCCTCCAGCTCAGGTTGTTCTACGTCAGCTAAGCTCATGTGTATGTATGCCCTTATAAAAAAGAAGTATATTCAAATATACTATTAGAATACTTTTTTAAACTAAAAATTAGCAAGTATTCTTTCAGTATATTTTTATGTACTTAGCAGATGTAAACTAAAAAGTAAAAAAAAAGTTTAGTCCCAAGCAAGTATACTTGAAGTATATTTAAGTATACTTAATAAAATAAACTTTAAGTATACTACTTTTTTGTAAGGGTAGAGATACTTGTTCAGTAAATGCACAGTACAGTGTGTTTATTACACTTTCGCCACCTGCAACAATAACACCACCTCTGTGTTGTTAATGCTGGGGCTGATCAGTGTCAGCACAGGGGCAGAGCACTGTATAGAAATGAAGGGAATGTGCTTTAACCTGCCTCAGATAGCAGATGGGTGGGGATTATTTCATTCAGTTTGGGTCAACAAGGTTGACAGTTGCAGTGGCCTAAAGTAAATAGCATTTTAAATTCTTTCCAGTATTTTTCTAAGATGAAGTGAAGTTTATGCTGAAAGTATTTACCTTTTCATCTATGCTCTACACTCAGAAAAATGAAAACTAAACAATAGGTTCCACATGACTGAGCTATGTCAGTTGAAAGTAATAGTGGCATAAAATTATATATTTTATGTTGACCTGACTATTTGAAGTTGATCTAACTGTTAATCGTTATATCAACTTCAAATATTTGCTTTTAAGCTGACTTAACTCAGTCATATAGAATTTTTTAGGTTTAATTTTTTTAATGTATATCCAGGTCTGTTGTCATATGTAAAGTGGAGATTTACATTACAACATAGACTCTCAAGTAGAGTTCACTTAGTAGCTATGTACACAGCTGTTACCTAGCTAAATGAGAAAAGATGTAACTTTTGCTTCCTACCTGCTTAAACAATAAAAGAGACACTAAGCCATGTAATAACGCCATAAGCTGGTAATAATAAAATTACATTTTTCCAAAAACAACATGCATCAAAAAGTTAATCGCATCAGACTAAATGAGTAAAGATTGTGTTGGTTACATTGACGTTATTGCATATTTCCCACTCATCCAAGTGCAGCCAATTATGCAACACATACATCATATATTTAGGTAATATGATAATAATAAATAGTCATATTGGCTTGATTTAGTATGCATTAGTAATGTTACAGCCACTATTGAGTGAACAATGCTACAGTTGTTTCACATACTAAAGTTTAATGAGATTGTGTTGTGTATTTTTTAGTACCATCATTGCGAGGACATTTCAGTCCGTCCTTACAATGTCAAATGGCTTTGAAGGTTAAGACTTGGTTTAAGGGTTGCTTTTACGTATTTAGTTGTAATGGTTAAATGGTTAGAAGCTATGGAATGCAACATGTCACTGAATGTCCTCACAACTTTAGGAAGACATGGCTGTTTCTGTGTGTGCGTGCCCTATGTTATGGCTATAAATCGCTGTGTATTTTCTCAGTGAAGCTGACAGGAGGCAGACAGTGCAGGCGTGGTGACAGCTGAGACAGAGACCAAACCAGAGATCGGGCTCTGGGGAGTGGGTTTGTTGTTGAGGACTGGGCTTGACTGAAGGCAGGGCTGCCTGTCACATGTTAATCCAAGAAATACACAGGCATTAGTGCGTGCTTACAGTACATAAAATATACACACAGTCACGCATCCTCACATGCATGGTTTATACTTCAGAATGTATATGAGGCATGTGCGTGGACACTTGTGTACATATGCATATACACATACCGTTGGGTGAGTTGTGTAATTACCACAGCCACAGGTTTGTGTTTTGATATGTGGCTGCACCTGCTCTCCACCTGAATCCACTCACAGATCCCACCAGGGGGCCCTCAGGCTCCTCGGGGGCCTCGGGAGAACCCCTGCATAACCCCCCTCCCACCAACCACACACACACGCACTGCAGGCAGAATGGAAAACATCACATCATCATCTAAACCCTGTCTCATTTCAGCTGTCCAGCCTCCTCCTCTCCGCTATCTCCCTGTCTGTCCTCTCTTGTCATCCAGCTCGTTCTTCTCTTCTTGTTTGAGCTCCATCATTTCACCCTCCTGCTCCCCCCTTCATTTTTCTCTCCTTCCTGGTTCCCTCATTCTCTCTGTTTTTCATAAACTTCTGGCTGAGCTTGGGCCAGCAGTCCCAGAGGCATAGTGTGAAACGCTAGACATTTCTGAGACACTGCCAAACAGATGCAGGCTCCTCTGGTCTACTCCTTGACTTGAATATCTTCTCCATTTAATATCACAGAGCCATAAGCAGCAGAGCAGCCATTGCGCTGATAGTCATTCCTTTGCAGAGGCAAAACAGGCAGACAGGAGCTCCCAATTAAATCAATACACAAAGTGATTATTTACCCCTGGTATTCTTATTCAAAGAATTCAGCAGGAATGATAGAAAAAGCTTACTCCTATTGGTCACAGTCAAAAATGTCTTTATTAAATAGTAAAAACATGGATTTACCTGATTGTTTCCTTATTTTTACTGAATTTGTAGAGCTGTTCTCTCCATTATCAACTTTTGCTGCGTTTCAGCTTTAGAAGTGCATCACTTGAGCATGCAGAGTCTGCGGTCAGAGATAGTAGTGCTGAGGTCAGTGATGCTTATTGATGAGAATATATATATATTTTTTTTACTTGCTAAGTGGATTGGCACCCGTGTAATCTCTTTTCACCATGTTGGTTCTGATGAGAGAGAGGGAGAGAGAGGGAGGAAGGAGGATTTTAAAGCTTTTATCTGGGTTAATAAGTTAATAGATGGATTGATAGACAGTAGGAATAAATCTCCAATTATCAGCTTGACCCAGGGAGAACCTGAGTGAAGCCGTAAGCTGTCCAATTTAGGCTAATCCTGTGTGCCTGACATGCCTTTTGATTCACTTATGTTATCTATTTGATTGGGTCAGCCCATGACAACTATTCATGTTGCTCATATATGAGGCCTGTGTGTTCCGCACTGTAGCAGGCTTTCACTCTCAGGCCTGTGGCTACAGCTGAAGCTAGGGACTCGTCTGAATGGTTTGCCTCCGTGTCCCTGGTTCAGGTAGTGGGGATCATCTGATGAAGGCAGGAGGCCGGTGCATTTATCAGCTCACATGTCACACACAGGAAGGCCGGGCCAGTTGTTTACTCACCTTATCTGCCGGAGAGATAAAGCCAGCTTTGACACAGATACCAAGCAACTTGTACGCATGGGCATGCACACAAACACTGGGCGACTTAATAACCCGTGTGTGCACAAGTCGGCAGCAGTGTGTCTGTGTGTGTCTGTGTGTGCCGGCAGCCACTGACCCTTGGGCATGGTTCATCTGGGGACACAGACTGACAAATGCGGCTGGGCGGTGTCTCCCAGACAGCTGGTGGTCAAAGGTTGCCTTTCTATCTGTGCCCTCATTTGGCTGATTGTTTTTTCTCAGGCCTCATCTGCTGCTCTCGATCTCTTTCCCTCCTCCTCCTCCTCCTCCTCTCTCGCTCTCTTTCTGTCAGCTGAAAGAATAAATATTCGCTTCATGCTGTAGGTATGCAGAGCTGGCTGTTGATTCCACAGAAACACTGACTCTGGACGTCTTTCCGGTCTAGTTGGGAAAGCCCCCACCGTCTCAGGAGAGCATATGCAGATCAACTTTTACTGGAGCGCTAGTTGATGTTTAGCCACTGTGTGCTCCTTCATGTATGTGTGTAGTGCAACGTGTGTGTCATCTCATCCCCACTGAGCCTTTCACTTGGTGTCAAATCAGGACAGCAAGTGAAAGGTTCGGCATGAGCAGCATGGGTCATAGACACAAAGAAGCTGCTGAGATATGTGCTTACACACACACACACACGTAGACACACAAACAAAGCAACACCGTTACACCTCCTTTGGCGCGCACATCTATACACAGGCATAAAAAACTGACACGCAGACTTGCTCACAAATCACGCACATCATTCATTATGCCTCCACTGGCATCACCCAGGGAGGATGTGAAGTTTTACACAGCCATTCATCGCTCCCCTAATTCATTAGTCCAAATGAGCATTAATGCAGAGCACACATTATTTTTACAGGCCTGCTTTATGTGTTTGTGTGGAGTTTTACAACCCTCATAAAACACGTCCTCCAAGCCCCAGATAGATTTGGGAGCATTTATTTGCATAGTTCACGAACCCAAAATAAATCGTTAGTGTTTTCTGGCCCAGCCTGGATCAGACTGAAGGCCTGTTGGTGTAAATAAAAAGTGTGATACAGACAATGTTGCCTTGTAATTTGAATAATATTTAGTCAACATTATGTTAAAATGTGAGAAGAGTGACATAATGCTCACTCATAATGACAACCATTTATTATTTGTGTACTACACTGTTCAAATGAAATGTGCTACAAGTAGCCTGAGAGTGCAAAGTCTGGCTTTAAACATTTTTTTTTACTCTGCACTCATTATTACACCTTTAGCTTGATACTGTAAATATTTGTGTGTGGAATCCAATTAGTACCCTGTAGGGCTGCAAGACAGGCAAATTAGTTTCCAACGTTGTGCACAATCACAGTAATTCAGTGAGTTTTGTGTTCATCTAGTGATATATAGCAATAAAATGCACTGTTAATACCTAAATTAGTTGTCCAGTGTTAACAAATATACCCAAACCACAAGCAGGAATAGGAACACTTAATTAAGAATCATCAGGTTTTAAAAGATTTCTTCACTGTCGGAGTGATTTTATGATGGATAACTGTACAATACAATGATTCATAACAAAACAGACAAAATATGTCAAAATAAAAACAAATATAGACTAAAAAACAGAGCCCACGCTGTAAGTCATAGTATTCATGGCGTGGTAACATTGTGCTCCTCTTGCCTTGTAAAAGTTATTTCTTTTCACACAAGTGAAGACTTTATTTTAGTGTGTAATATTTTCTCATAATTATGAGATTATTGTTGTATAAATATGTTGGAAAAGGATGCTAGCTGATTTATGATATCCAGTGTATATAGGCAACTCTATAATAAATAAAACAAAATGTTTTTGTTCCAACATACTGTAGTGAATTGGAAAAACCTCACATTAAACATTTGTCAGAGCTTTTAAACCTTTACAAGAAACAGACTTTTACAGTATAATGTGGACGATACAGTTTGCAATTTGGCCCCATTTTAAACTTGCATTTGTTTGGAACACTGACTGTGTTGGATTAGCTGGTAATGGTTCATTTTTGCTGTGGGACCCTGGACTGAAAACTACCACTACATTACTTTGACCCTTCAGACATCTTAAAAACCTGATCATCTTGATGTGTAACTGTATATTGTCTTAGTTATTATCTTTTCTCATAATTAAGTTCTCCATTGTTTTTAATTAGTTTTTTGTCTTTTTGTTTTTCTTTCATGAATGCAACTCATATTTGAGCTGTAGGAGTTTTGGTGACCCTGCTGATATTACTGTGTCAAGTGACTGCTACTCTAAAAGCCAGATGAACTTGTCCTCTCAAAAAAAAGTTCACGGGGTCATGCTCTGCGCTCCCCCTGTAGTGTCGTGACATGGCAGGTCGTGTGAAACACGGGCCCACATCACAGCATTTTCACCCATTTGTCTGTGAGATTTATTAGTGGGGGACACTGTGAGAATATTTCACAATGTTTGGCGCTGCCTCTCGGTGGCTGTGGTGTTCTGTGTATATGTGTGTTTGCTTTTCCTTGTCTCCCCTGTAGCGCTGGGTTTGATCGTCTGCTCCCTAGCCGGTGCCCACTGTACGCTGCTTCCTCTCCTACATTTCTCTGCCAACAAGTCTCTTTTTTTTCTTATTCCTTCTTTTATTCTCTCTGCTCACGTCTTTCTTGGCGAGGCAAAACGTTCCCACAGCTCTCACCCCCCACCCCTTCTCTCTTTCCCCCTCTTTCTCAGTCTATCACTCTTTCCCTCTCTCCCCTTTCTTCTCTCTCATTCACTTCTTTTTTGTCTTTTTCTGGTCTCCACTTCTCTCCTCTGTCCGCCTCTCTTCCCCCGTTTATTTGCCTCTTTTGCCTATATCCCTCCCCCTCTTCCTTTTCTGTCTCTCTCCCCCATTCTCTGGCAGTGACTGGCATCACATGATCCCCATTCCCACTTGTGCCAAGACACAAGCAGCCGCAGAAACACACATGCATCCACGTAGCCTATACCACAACATGGGAAACGGTGGACTGCCACATTGTGGCTTTTGTCTTTCACTCAGAGCCGTGAACCTCTGTGCTATACATTTTATACTCATTTCTGTTTGTATGAAACATAATATACACAAATCATCAGTGCAGTTTAAACAAACCTTCCTGTATAGAAAGCCTGAGTGGACTCTGAGTGTTTTTCAGTGTCTGTTTACTGTCCTTGTCATCAGTCCAGCTGTGACTCTGAGCTGTATTAAGCATGTTTTAAGGGTGTGATCAGGAGAAAGGGACACAGGAATTTTAAAACTTTTTGCTAAAGCCACAGCAGCCCACTGCTCCCTCTTCCCCCTGCAAGAGGCAGATTTCTTTAGCATGTGTTGCGCCCCCACTGCCAACAAGTGACATCTGCTGGCCAAATGGAGCAATGACACCTCTCCATATGCATTTCCATTTGAATGTGAGCATTTGGATATGATGGTAGAGGGTTTCAGACCAAGGAGGGAAGTGAGGATCGCAGAAGCCACTATCATTTTCTCACAGAATAACATCAGAGCTTTGAAAACCGTCATGGTGGGGGATTTTTACAGACTTCCTGTACAGAAATCACTTGGCTACCTTGAGAACAAACAGGGCAGTAAAAAGACTTTTCTCTGCATGTGTCTCCCTCTTCCTCCCTCCCCGTCGATCTCTCTCTGTACATCACAGCTCATCAGCATAGGCACAGATAAAAGATAAAAGAAACGGGGCATAGGGAGGGTGGGGGTATTACATGGGCAGCCAGCCAGCCGCTCTCTCCCCGTCACAGCGCCCCTCCATCCTTCTACCCCCTGCCCTCCACTCTCTCCCATGGTTGATTCCCTTTAGGCCCCCCTCTCACCCCTTCTCACCCCCCCTCACCCCCTGGCTTCCCAGCTCTGTGTGGCGTTGGCACAGAGAGGGCGCAGGCGGCACACAGACGGCCACGCAGATGGGCAACGGGCAATGCAGGGCTGCCTCCCCACACCTGCTCCTTGCTGGCACAGGGCTCAGGCCAGGCGGCCACGCACACACACAAACACACGCGCGCACAAACAAAAAAAAAAAAAAACACAGATGTGCATCTAACGCAGAATTATCTCTCTCAATTTATTGAACTTTCCCACATACTGTATAGACGCGGACTCGCGGGGAGCACGCACGTGCAAACACTCCCACGGACCATTATACATGCTGATGCACACGCATGCTTGCGTGTTTTCATAAAAAGAACGGCGTTTCACTCCCACACTCCACTGCTCAGCCTGTCAGTCACAGATGTTTACACGCTTATCTCCAACTGTGCCTCAACATGTGCTCCCCAGAAATTTTTGCACATATACACAGTCGTAAACGTATATAAGACACAATCACACATCCATAGCTAACCAAGTGATGTATTTATAGTCACACACCCACACGTTCACACTTCAGCACTACACATTTCACAATTAATCACATCGCCCCATGCTGTGCTGTCACATGCAGTTATATACTAGACATTCACAGAACTACGTAGAGATACGCTAATGTCACTTTTTCATTAACTGTGGGAACAAAGATTGATAATATAGATGTGGTCTGATATGTCGGCGGATCACTGAGAGGGGAATTTGTGAGCTCATCATATTTTGTTGACACCACTGTTGTGCTAGAGCGATTGCCAGAATTTGAAGCTGCTGGGTTAATAGGTAGGGTGTGGATATGGAAGCCAAATAAACTTCCCAGGAGAGCACCGAAAATAGCTAAAGGGAAAATCCATTCTCAAATAGAAAAAAAAAAAACCTTGAGTGTAATTCCTCCAGTGTTTGAAACCTCGCTCTTGATTTGTAAGCAGAAACGAGCCGCTCCACTGACAGTAAATGGGCCCAGAACACACAGTCATTTCATAAGAGAGCAGGCATTTTTCATTTTAAAACTGAACATAGACACCGTGTGCCCACACAAATCTCTCAACGCTCAAAAAAAGGCTGCTCTTGTCTCGGCTCAGTCAGGCTGCATTCAGCCTCCACTGCCTTGCTGATGGAGGTTGTGAGCACAGGATGGATGTTTAATGTAATACCTGCAGACACAATTTAGAGCAGAAAATATCTCTCTCTATATAAATAAATATAAATACAAAAAAGGGTAGGGAGGAAATGGTACATGTAAATCAATCTGCTTGATTTATTTATATGCAAGTTGAATTTTAGAAACAGCACTGTGCCAACATTGTATGTGATATACAGTAGATGTTTAGATCCCTGTTGGCCATGCAATGCCATCAGTCTGATTCCAAATTCAGTATGAAAACAATCTACTGCCCCCACAAGTCTGCAACCAGACCTACACCATTGCGGTAGAACCAGTTTTATCAGTGTTGGCATTTTCTTCTAAATCTGACAAGAAACTAAAAGAATAAAAGGTCATGTTAAAGTGAGTAAGTCAGTGGCAGTGGCTGAGGGGGATGACTCTGTGTGCACAAGCTGAACCAGCTGTTCTGGGTGAGCTATTTGCTCAGCAGGAACGCTGTGTAACCACAATGTTCAACACATGCCTTGTTATTATCTAGTTACGCTCAACTGTATATTATCTAACGAAAGATTTTCTGTGGATTATTCACGGGCACCTTTTGGAGAAAGTGGTATTCAGGACATGTACAGTGCCACCACCGCTCCCCAACTGCTATAGCCTCCAATAAGAACCAGTGGCTTAAAAACCAGGCTCAAAATGAGCTTTGCGCTTGTAGAATGAGCTTGTAGAAGATTGAAGCGCAGAGTTAGGGGGACTGATCAGAGGTCCATGAGTAGTTTTCAAAAACTGGAAAACAAAATCGCCAAGCAAATGAAAAAGGGGGTTGGAGGGATGCGGAGAGGATGAAGGAGGTGGTGGAGGAGGAGAAGAGGAGAAAAAAAGGTTGAAATGAAGTACAATAAAAGAGCCGAGCGAACATCTGTGTGGGATAGCCGTGGGGATTAGGAGGGTTTGGAACATTTTAAGCGCATTAAAGATTTAAAAAAAAGGTCAGAATGTTTAGCAACATACTGATAAACCTCTTAAGCGAAACCCAATTGGGGAGGCTGTTTGGTTTCTTTATCCAGAGGCTGGTGATTAGGGGTGGGGGGTGGGGGCGGAGAGACGGGGTGACACAGCGCAGCCACATACACTTAAACTGAAACACATTCATGTGTATATATAAGTCAGTCAGCGCAGCCTGACTGTACGCCGCCTGCTTTACATCCGTCTTTCATCAGCTTGAAGCTGTGCATACATGTTATGTTATATTTAGCGTTCTGTGTATATGCATGTGCACTGAAATCCAATCAGGGGTGCCCCCTGTCACATCTGGGTCAAGATGGATGGACACAACACCACAGCTGCATTCCCATATTAACCCAGAGCCTGAGCCTTTGCTGGTACCCACCCACTCTGCCACTAGCAACAGCGTTTGGACCTGTTCACCTCAATGCTTGCTCAGAGTCAGCCAAAGTCCAAAAATCCTTCATTTCCCACAATGCACTTTGATAGTATACTATAGTATAGTCTTGGCTAGTAGCATAACAGCATCTTTAAAAAAATTTTAACATAACCTGTAATGTGCAGTTGCAAGTCAGACATGCTAATGATTATAGCCTCTGTTAACCAGGTAAACACGTGTTTCACTCAGTCTTCATAGCGATGCTGTTGCTTTTGGTCTCATTGTCACTGCATCATCATACACATGTCAACATGTGGGGAGATTTAAGCTCTCCCTGCCTGCTGTGCTAACCCATAGCTGCTAAGCTAGTGTCTGTTTGGTTGAGGGGTAAAAGCTACACAATACTACAAGAATAAATAAACTACAATGAACTTTTAAACATTCTGCTGCTGTAGTGTGTTACCAACTGAGGAAGGGGTTTGCTATACAGTAGCAGTAAAGCCTCTTATGTAGCTTTTCTTAGCATCAGTAGAACATTCAGGCATTCAGTTTTGAGGAGATCTGATATAAACACGGTAATATCTAATTTATGAAAATGTCCCTGCTTAAGTGACTTTCCTCCTTCCATTTGTAAACAAGTTTAACAAGCAGTGCTGTTATATTCCATCTCCAGCGTTGGGCTGGTGATGTTGATTTTACAGTTTTCTCATCAGCCTGAAAACCCTTCACTTAGTGCACATTTGATTACAGAGGGCTTGTTTGCTCATGTGCGCTTGTCAAACACTCTAAGCTGTTTGGTAAATTAGCAAAAAGTGTGCGGCGCGCACTCGTATATGAATATGCACACAGTAAATGAGTCCATTAGGACTGGCAATGGCCGCCTGTCTACTAAGTGAGAGAGCGTGTGTGTGTAATTTTACATTCAAGTGTCTCTAAATGATTTGCATTTGGTGTGCAGTGTGGTGCTCTTGTGTCAGTGTGTTGTTCTTGTGTCGGTCTGGGTGTGAGTTATTAACCTCTGTCTGCGTCTGTATTGTGATAAACGTATAGTTAACTTTTGTGTACACACTCTAGGAGTGTATCACCAGTGACTGAGTGCGTACTGATCGAGCAACCAAATGAACTCACTGTTGTTTCTGTCTGTGTGTGTGTGTGTGTGTGATTTGAGCGATAGCATATTTTATGGCCTGTGTATGTGTGTCTGTGGTCTATTATCTCTGGCGGAGTGTGTGCAGGGGGCCTTCGGGTGACTGTGCGCACAAGATAAGGGTGATTCATCTGTGTTTAAACGTGTGTGTTTATGTGTGTCAGAGCATGTTTGTGCTTTGGAGGCATGTGTATCCATGTTCGCTGTGTGCACGTGCAAGCATTTGAACCAACACATTACTCCATGTGGACACATATACCCCATCCAGTGTTGTGTGCGTGTGTGTTATAGGTGTGGGCGTGCACACAAGGGGGTCCCGAAGGGTGAATGGCCTGCTGGCAGTGATTTCTCTCTGCTGGTGGTCTACAGAGCATCAGCAGGAGCACAGGGATAATAATAATAATACAAGCCTCTCTCCATTGTTCACAGTGAGAGTAGAGCATTTCTCAGCTTTTGGATGCTTCCCCCTTGCTCAAATTACTTGTGCACAGGCACCTTAGGATACCTATTGTACACACAAAATATTTACATGAATGCCTGTAACCATGCCAAAGATTACACCCAATGAAGAGCCTTCAAATAAAAATAGACACGTGTGCAGGTAGGCAAAATTATTTTCTTGTATTTTCTTGTACAATAAGAATGACACGGGAATGACATGCGACTATCTGCTTTTACATAAAATTAAAACAATTTAAACTAATTAGAATAAATTAAAATAAAATGGGAAGTTGACAAAGAGCAAAAATGCTTTAGGATTAGGACTACAGTGAAAAAAAAAAAATATATATATATATATATAATATTAATACAAAATAATAGTAATAGTACAGAGCTGACACTGTGTACATTGCAGTGGAAGGTGTTTGGTTTTTGGTAAAAAATGATGTGAATAAAAAATGTATGTATTGTGGTCCAGATGGTGCATAGATCTTGCTGTACAGTCGTATAGCAATGGGCACAAAGGACCACCTGAAGCATAATGTTTACAGTGTCTTCCATTACCAGTATCAGTAAATAATATTTACTTAAAAGTATGATGAGTATGAGATGATATTGGCCTAGTAGTCAAAAGCAGCTGTCACAAAGATAGGTATAACTGACTTTATAACATTGTTACTAGAAAAAACTAGAAAAACTATATGAAGCACAGTATTGTGAAAATGTATTTGCCACATTCATCATACCTAAATGATTCAGATCATCAAACTAATTTTAGGATTACACAGACATAGCCAAAAGCAGTTTTTAAATGTTGCTTTCATTTATTAATAAAAATTGTCCAAAGCGTTATCCACAAATGGAAAGAACTTGGAACAGTGGTGAACCTTCCCAGGAGATGCTGGGGAGCAAAATTACTCCAGGAGTGCAACTATAAATCATCCAGGAGGTCATAAAAGAACCCAGAACAACATCTAAAGAACTTCACACCTCGCTTGCCTCAGTTAAAGTCATTGTTCGTGATTCAACAATAAGAATAGACTGAGCAAAAATGGCATCCGTGGAGTAGTTCCAAGGCAAAAGCCACTGCTGACCAAAAAGAACACAGCTTCAGGATTTGGTCGACTTGCCATAAATGATGGAACCATGAATTCTGTGCTCTACCAGAAAATCAAATCCTGAAGGAGAAAGTCTGGCCAACAAGTACACCTCTGAATGACTAGGCTACACTTTTGGAGTGGCCTAGTCAAAGTCTGCACTTAATTCCAATAGAGATGCTGTGGCATGACCTTAAAAAACCTTAAGACTTATTGCCAGCAAAAGCAACGTTTGATTACAGTTGTTGCTTCCAAGAGTTATTAGGTTTGGGTGGCAATTACTTCTTCACATAGGGTTAGGCAGGTTTGGACAGCTTTTTTCATTTAATAAATAAAATCACAGTCAGCCTCTCAGTAACTTTAACAGCACCTGTAGCCTAGTTCATTAATTCTTCACTTATGCATTAGCACAGACAATATAGTATTATGAAGACACAAAGCATGGTTGTCTTATATGTATATCCAGGCACATTGCACAATGTTTCCTGGCCATTGTTATTATGATTATTGTTGTTGTTGTTGTTGTTATCATCATCATCAGCAGCTTCTTTTTTATCCTTCACCTTTATTTTGTATGCAACTTGATCAGCAGCACACAGCAGAATAAAAGTTAGGAACTAGCTAGTGACAATTGAGCTATTCAGATGAAAACAGAGACAAAATGAATGTTGCTTCAGAGCCTTATATGTGTAAATATGCAGATGCTTGCTAATAAATTATCCACAGAAAACAAAAAGGCAGGTATTAAACAGCTTGTCTTTGCCAAACAAAATCACTAATTACTGGTTTAAAGGAAGACTGTTTCATCCTTATTAGTATTATTATTTCATCCCTTCATTCTTATTAAACATCAGTGTGGGCCATGGGATGATTAGACATAAAAAATAAGAAAAGTAATCACAAATCATGACTACAAAGTGTCATTTTAAGGGTCCACAAGCTAAAAAGACTGGGACCCAGTGTTGTAGACATAGGTAATTTTGCTCAAAAGCAAGCATGCAATGATCAATAGAATCATTTACATAATTAAATGAAGCTTTTCTATATTTTTAAACTGTCTCACTAGGAAGTGATATCACCCCACTATGCATGATTATGTTCGATGTTCGTTTACATTTTGCAATTAAACAGAGATCAGAGGAGTCAAGCATAGTGCCACTACACAACTTTTACAGAGCAGGTTTCTGCTCATATTTTGCCAAGAGAAGGGAAAAGTTATCAAAGCCGACTTTGAAAATGTGGATAATAATGTAACTGGAGTGGATTTAACACCTTAATGCAGAAAGCCTGATATAGTAAAAAACTAAACCTCATTATAGTGTAGCATAGCGGCCGCCAGATTGGTCGGTGCCAAGAAATACTTAAACAAAACAACACATTGAGCCCATGCCAGTAGGCTATATTATTGTCTTCATTCGAACTAATTGCCAGGCCAAACAGCAACACGCACATGCAGGCTTCAACAACCACTCGTCATTAGGGACTTTTACGGTGCCATCTCTGTTGTCATGACAACCAGGCACTGAATTTTGGCTTGGAAGCTGTCACATAGTGTAAGGGAGATTTTTCAGAGGCATACAGTTTTAAAAGGTTTTAACGGTTTGTGCTGGTGGTGAAATGCATGATCAGGATTGTCAAGGTGAGCACTGCCACGATAACAAAGGCCTCAGGCTTCGTTTATTCTGAGTTCCTTTTTTAAGATTAACTTGTTTGCCTTGAATTAGTAGCCTATTTCCCGTCGTACCTTATACTTTCTGAAGTAGTCTGACATCTGTGAGCATCTCTCATTTTTACATACACTGCCTATAGGGCACTGTTAGTGTCGGCAATACAACACTCGCAGGATTGCAGACAAACATCCCAGTGGTTTTATCTTCACTCCATTAGCATTGCATATCCTCTGTAGGTCTTTTTATCTTTAAGACCATTGGGTCTGTGTGTGAGAGAGTGTGCTTTGCAAGTGTGTGTGTGTCTGTGTGTGTGTGCGCGCGCGTCTGTGTGGGTGTGCCGTCAGCTAGCAGGAATGCATGGGTACCGCCAAAGCTAAAATGGCTGCCAAGCACTAAGATGGCTGCCAGGATTCCACAGAGCGACAGCATGAGAGAGAAAGAGAAGCAGAGACAGGACGACTGTGAGAGGAACTGAGGGAGAAAGACGTGAAGATCTCTCTCTCACAAAATGAGAAACTCTGTCCCTCCTCTTTTTGGTGCTTAGTGATGAGGTGATTTTGTTTGCATCTTTTTTGTTTTCCTTGTTTTGGCAATGGACAATGGCATGACCAGTGCCGCAGTTTGCTGGCGTGTAGCACACTAATGCCACCCAAGATTAGGACGCTGAGTTGGGCTTAGAAGATGTTAAGACCGGAGAGACTAGTAGTGGCTGCAAGGGGGTTGTAGCTAGAAGGACTTAGCCCAGGATGGCCTTAAAGCTTCAGCCCCATGTGGTAATTGGCCTAAATGGCATGTATGATACAATCACAAAACTCTGCAAGGATGCATTATGCATCTGAAAAAGAATGGCAGACAGTGAGCCAAATAAAACTAACTGACACAGGCAGCTCTCTGCCTGGCCCTATAGATGTTAAGGTAAACACACGCAGGAGATGCAATGCAAACAACGCATAGAACCCAAATGTACACTTTACAGGCACCCCTTAACTTACAGTTCAACACTGGAGAGGCTCAAGTTTCTTGGAACCTCTCCCACTCTTTAAGGCCTTACCTAAAATAGTGTGTATGTTTAAGCCTAAGAATAATGATAGACGTGTATTTTTGTGTCACAGTCAAGAAGCAGCACAAACAATACAGAAATGTACATTGTACAAGTATACCTTAATTCACTTTCTTGGCACTTGTTTACCTAATCTGCAATGTCAGTACGGTTTGTGTGTTTTTCTTTTAACCCAGCCAACAATGAAACAGTGTGTGTATTGTACATTTGAGGGGGTGGGAGTCTGTGAAAGAATGCTATAGGGAGGTAAGAAGTAGTATAACACACCCTCCAATTTTTTCTTCTGTCATTTCTAGAAATTTGGAAAATTGATTTTCATGACAGACTCCAAAAGTAAGGATATCAACCATTTGATTTGCCATTTTATGACTTTCAACAGAGGTCCAACCTTAACGGAAATATGCGCACATCTTTAATCTCAACCCCATGCCTGTCTCTCTTCAATGGAAAGAATGAACAAAGGCGCCAGTTTCCAATTTTCTAAAGAGTTCCCTCTGATTCCGAACCTGCCCCCTCAACTTGGGTAGCGTCCAGACATCCATCCGACCAACCTAACTTATCTCTTTTTCTTCTTGCTTCTGTTTCAGAACAATCAGGACAATCAGACAACTCAAACCAGCAAGGAGACACAGACGTCAAGCCCCCACCAAATGGTAAGTTTATTAATGTGTTCTCTCTGCACATATACACAAGCATGCATTAAGATGTATACTTGTGCCTACAGTACAATCACGCTAACACACGTGAACATACAGTATTTACACACTATCCCTACAGTGTACATACAGGCCTCTCTGTGCACAAGTGTGTCCCGGCAGAGTTGGGTCTAAGTTTATTATGGTAAGGCGAGCTGATGGTACTGTAGCGTGGGGCTTGTGCAGGGATTGTGGCAGGCCACTCATAAATCACACTGACGTTATTGGAAGATGGGAACCACATGGCCGCTGCCGAGCTGAGCACTGACCTCATGCGACGTCCCTGCAGTGGTTAACCTCGGACAGGGATCGAGTGTATGAGGGAGAGATGGAGAACAGGAAGAAAATGGGGTGGGGGGAGATTGAAAAAGAAAATAAGGGGCGAGGGGGTGAGGAGAAAAGGGAGGAGAGAGGTGATGGCCAGATTGAGAGAAGAATAAAATGAAGGCGGGAGAAAGGGGAGGAGGCTCGGGGGAAGGTTGTGGTTTTTAAATTCACCCAGTCCTAGAGTTTGTGATGTCTTGTATACACATGCCACATAGACCTGGATATTATGGATATTGACTACAGTGCAGAATACAGTATTTTGAGTGTGGAAGTCTGAGGTGGTGTGGATTCACTTCTGAAGACAAAAATTTGTTTTGGCTCAGTTTAGACTGACTGACACATTTCCCACCACACCAGAGTCCTGCACGGGTTCAATTACGCACCATCAGTACTGGACCTCAGCCCATTAACTGATCGCTGATATTCTTAGACATTATGTTAATTAAGTCAGTGAGAGTGACTGAAAACATCAAGATCTAGGGCAGAAAATCAGAACAGAACAAAGTAAAAGAATCTAAAACACACACTATCAAGTTGAGAGGAACTGACACATGTAAAAGTATTGATTAGAAATAATGAAGTAAGGGCAAGAAGTAAGTATATCAAAGAAAGTGGAAGATTTAACTGTTCTTAAATTTCCTGGTTTAACATATGGCTTTATCTTCAAGTAGCTGAACACTGAAGCTTTATTGTAGTGAAGTCTTCTCGTTCTCAGATCTCAGCCACTATCTTGGTGAGTGCAGTGTAATCATGACTGATGAAGTCAGTGGCTAAAGATGTGAAATTAACCCAAATTTTTCTTTAGGGTTTAGGTTACAGTACCAAGGGAAATGTGTGCGTATACATTACTGTTCAAATACCACTTAAAATGCAATATTATACCGTTACTTGTGCTTTGAGTTTTATGATATGAGGATCATAATATGCAATGCACTATACATTATATAGTTGTCTATGTGGAAATTAAGTTGTTGGACCCGACTGGTTGTGTATGTTGGGTTGTCAACAGTCAAAAAATTGACATGTCCAAACCAAAGGCCTGTTGTAGACTTATCTTATAGAAAACACATGGTCCCACTGGATGACATCGGTAGTGCGTCAGGATTTTCCACATGTGTTTTTCAGCTCCCTCAGAGTGTGTGTGTGTACGTGTACAGTGACGATTGTGTCTTGTGTATGTCGTTTTTCACATGCAAGTTTATGCGTGTACCCCACAGTCTGCCCTCATACGCTTTTTTTTTTTTATATCTCTATTTTACCCAGGACACTTGAGTTTCCAGGACTGCTTTGTGACTTCAGGGGTGTGGAACGTAGCCGAGCTGGTCCGCGTGTCACAGAGTAAGTTACTGCCATAACTTCCAACAGCGTTCCCAGCAAACTTGAAGTTTGCTTCATGCAGGCAATATTTGCACTAATTGTAACATCACTCATATACCAAGTGACAAACACTTTTTATTGGGATAATTTACTTTTGTTGTATAAAGTATTGTTCTAATATATAATCTATATGTTTCTCAATCTCAGTAATACAGATTTGATTTACAAGTATTGTGTGCTCAATATATCAGTAAGCAGTGGTTGATATTTTTCCTATTTTATCTTTGAATTATTCCAAAATACACCATCCTGATACCCTAATAATACTCCAATATTGTACATTTTAATGTATTTCCTTAAAACTAAAATGCTAGTCTACCAGTCATAAATGTAACATATTTATGGCCTTATCGTAGGATTATTTTTTTTTTTTTTTTTTAAAGAGTGAGAGTCTAGAGCCCTGCTAGCTGCTCTGTGAGGCTGTAGATAAGCACAGCACAGATCTGAGTTGAGTGTTAACTTTGGGAAGCTATAGTACTACTCTGATAGTGACAGTGGCAATGCAAAAACGCTCCTGTGAAGAAGGTACTTTATAGTACATATAATGTAACATATTACCATGTTAACATTTAATAATAAGCACCAAACACAATACAGTTGAGGATGATGAGGAAAATGTAAAACTCAAATGCATTTATAAAAATGGAATTGTAAACCGGGTGGCAACGCTAAATGATGTCAACACAATAGTTCAATAAACATCTAAACGCAGATGCTGTTTAGATGTTTCAGTCTGGTCCAAAATAGTGGCCGACTAAACAGCTTTTTTTCCCCAGAGCCATGCTGCAAAAACAAAACAAGACAATAAAAAAAACAATAAAGTATCTGATATTATTATAATGTGCATTTCTGTGTGTTTCCATTCCTCAGCTCCAGTGGCTACGGCAACCGGCCCCAACTTTTCCCTGGCCGAGCTGGACAGCCCTGGCTACTATAACATCAACCAGGTGACCCTGGGACGGCGCTCCATCACATCCACCCCCTCTACCAGGTACAAATATGTACACAAAACACCCATGCTAAAAGTATAATTTTCCTTGTTCTAAAGTCCTTCATTTCTTAATTCTCTAACCTTTCCGCTTAGCTTGCTCTGCTTTTTGATTGTTGCCTTTCTTTACTTCCCCCCCTCCCTTTCTTCACCACTAATCCTTCTCGTTCCCCCTCATTTTCCCCACCGTTCTGTCCGTCACTTTGTCCGTGTTTATATCTTTTGTCTCTGTTCTTCCCCTTGCTCCCTCCGTCGTCCTCTTTCACTCATTTTACGCTGCAGGACTGAAATGGAGCTTTATGCAAGTCTCCCACGGAGGTAGTTACACTCATTACAGAATATCTCACTTGATGCTAATGTGACACAGACCCCTGCATCACACTTGCACAAAAGCCACACACACGCATGCTATCGCACAGATACGCGCACATATTAAAACATTTTGGATCGCTGTACGTTCACAGACTCGTGTTTTATTGGTCACAGATGTATGAGTCTATAAGAATCTGCAAACACACAAGAATGTGTTCCAGCATCCCCATGTGCACTTTCTCTGTTCGGTTTCTGGCGTGAGGCTGGAAGAGAAACACTATGTTGAATAAATTCTGGCCTCGTGATTGTCTCGCTGTCTCCAGTTTGCTTTGTACCCTCTGGCTAAACATTATATAAAAACAAAACATGGAAAGGAAACATTGACATTTTAAATTTTGTTGCTACTCATTTCATGCAGACCCATGGCCAAGTCCAAAAGAAATAAGCACTCACATTTGTCCTCAAATGTCCCACAGATGCTGTGTGCATTCACTAGAGCCTCACAAACACATTAGCAGTGCTTGTTAGTTTTAGTGCAAAACCTAAAACTACCTAAAGCAACAAATTCCTTTTCTTCTTTTTCCTCTCAGCTCCAACAAGCGCAAATCCATTGACGACAGTGAGATGGAGAGCCCGGTGGATGATGTCTTCTACTCAGGCCGTTCCCCAGCGGCCGGCAGCAGCTCTCAGTCCAGCGGTTGGCCCAATGATGTGGATGCAGGTAGTCCCACTGCAGCCTCCCCATAAGATTCTCTACACATTCCAGATGCCTCTCCAGGAGCTGGTCCGAGGTCCACTTCAATTCAGACATAAATATTTAACAGATTTTTTTAAAGCAGATTTCAATTTTAAAGCCTCTGAAAACTTATATCAGATATAACCCTCACTAACAGTGAAAGGAATATTTAAAACGTATATTTAGTCTAGATTGGTATCACTCTCATGTCTGATTACTTACTGCTTACCTTGGCTCTGGTCAAACACATCTGAACCAATGTGCCTGAACTTTTTACAGGTCATTAATAACATGTTATACTTTCCTTATCTTGTTTGTGCTAAGCTAAATGGTTGCTGACTGTAGCTTTGTGTTTACTGTAGAGACAAGAGAGTGGAATCGATCAATAAATAAAGACCTAAGCAAATAATTGGAAAAATATAATTATTATTTATTAACAGTTTAACAGTAAAAACCTTAGCTACTGTGCTTCATGGGCACTGTTGCTGGTGTGGTTTGATCCGGTTTGACCAACAGTGTTGGCAACACAATGCGAATGACCCATAGAGTGAAAATGAAAACGATGTTTTCAGGGTCTTTAATGCAGATATTCAGATGTGATGCCTTTATATTAACTGGGTTGAAGTGGACCAAAAGCCAAAGCTCTCTTCCTTCCATCATCTCCTTCCACCAACACATCCCTTTGCCTCTGTGCTGTGTTGACCCCTCTCTTTATCACATGCCCACCCTCATAATCTCCACTGTCTGTCTCATCTTCCTAAATTTAAAGCTCCACCTACACCATATACCTATTAAAACGCCGTCCCCATCAAGCAGGACAGGACTGTCTCAGGTTGAGGGATGTTATTATGCCACAGCCCAGATATTACATTCAGCAAGGACCGCAAGGGCCAGTTTAGTTTTAGTTTAGTGTCTTGACCATGCGTGTGCTTTTGGTTTTGAGATTTCCACCTCTAAAACTATTACCACCACCTCAATATCTAAATATTCTGTGGTAAAATATTAGATTTCAAAACTCCATGAGTCTAGAAACGATCTTTTCTATAGCTTTAAAATTTTTACATACATCTGCTCTTATGATACAATTCTCTCTGACAGCATATCAAACTGTGTTATTTTTGTTCTGGCTGAACTGACCACAACCCCAAGTGCACTGAACTATATATCCTATGTTTGTCATCTGAGTTGTCAGTGAGAAGAGTGGAAGAGATTATTTTGTTCAGTTAGTTCTTAAAGCACTAATGTTAGACATTTTCCAAATCCAGGATTGTGCGCGCCACTGTCAATCCACAAAAAGAGCACAATGAACAAAAGTTACAAACTTTTCCCCACAGATTTACTTTGTTCACTAGACCTGAGCTAATTTTATAGTAAGCAAAACATCATAGAATGATTGTATATTCTTCACTCTATTATACTTAAGTCAGACATTTTTAGAAATTCGCTCATTCTTCCTTGGTTAATTGAGAAGATTCATACCACTCATGTCTTACAGCAAACATAAGCTACAGCAAGAGGCTGGTTAGCTTAGCATAGCACAAAGACTGGAAGCAGGGTTAAACAGCTAACTTAAAACTGTAACATGTTACTTTTACATTTCACTGTTTGTGCTATTTAAACATACAAGAACTGTAAGCTTAAAACCTGTAGTTTCTGTTTCCAGTCCTTGTGCTAAACTAAGCAAATCCATTTAAGTAAACAGAACATTTTAACTGTCTAGTTCACAAGATGTGAACATGTTTAATGGTGAACTTTTGCTGGGCTACTACAGTAGGCAGGTTTGGTTACCACACAGAGCAAAGTTAGCTCTTTTTCATCTTCGTGCTAAGCTAACATTAACTTAAGCAGCTGCTGACTGTTGCTTCATAATTACATCACCTACAGTCGTGAGACTAGTGTCAAGATTTTCATTAAACTTTCATGATGGAAGTCAGTAACCTCTCCAACCCTGTCACCTAAAAACAATGTTCCTATGCAACTAAACTGCAAACGAGATAAGCTTTTTATAGTGAATGAATTACGCAGCTTTTAAAAAATTAATTCTACATTTATTGGCAAGTAAGTCACAAGGATATGGTTAAGGTGATCTTATTTCCCTAGTCCCTTTTTATGCTTGTGTTTAGGTACTGAGGACACTTTGTTAAGGTTAGCAAAAGATTGTGGTTTTGTTAATTACCAGCTTTAAATGTGTGAAGTTTTTTATAATAAGCCAGACTATAATCTCAGCGCCTAAACACAACCGTAAAAAACTAAATGCTGCAGTTTATATCATTCTGACAGAAAATATAACTGAATGCTGAGGGGGGAAAAAACACTTTTTGTGTAAATTTTATGTTCAATGTCAACATATTTACAATTTAGTAATGTACATTGATTGTCAGCATATCCTCATTTTGTTAAAGTAATGTTTGCAATTGTGTTGCACACAAAGATGTATGTTTGCAGTTTAGTTGTAGAGAAACTTAAGTTTTAGGTTGAACTATTCATTTTACAGTATTCTTTTATCAACCAGCTGATTTATGTTGTCTCTTTGACTAGTACAGTAGAGAGCGCCACTTTTTTACTTCTTAAATCACAACCCTCACTCTTTGGCGTACAGCAGATTAACCATCATCATACGTATCACATGGAATGTATTACATTAGACTTCATGTATGTCTCTTGGGTGTAGTATTTGACTTCAGGCACTCTGTTCAGTTTTCATGTACTCTCCAGTTTTTAACTGTCACTCCCTCTCACATGCCATTTTAATACCGCCAGCAGTAATGATGTAACTACTTTATAGACACTTACTGTACTCTATAACACTAAAATCCCCTATTGCCCTTTATTTAACCACCCCTCTTTCTCCCCCCCCCTCTCTCTCTATCTCTCTCTCTCATTCTTTCCATCTCTTTTTCTCTCTGTATGTCTTTTTCTCTCCTCTCCTTTTCCATTGTTAACTCTTCCCTTCTCCCCTGTTTGGCCTTTCAGTGCAGCACCATTTGGCCAGTGTGCAGGAGAGGAAGATTAAGCATGAGAGCGATGGAGTGCAGTTTCCTTACCATGGTTAGAACAACATTAAACATTATACTGTGTACATGTATACATGCTCTACTTCAACTCACACCACCCTCAACCTGTGCACATCTCTTTCTGTACTTTGATTCCAGTCTGTTTGCACTTCCTGTGAGCACTCTGATCTGTTTGCACTCCAGTCCTTTCTCTTCTCTTCTCTTCTCTTCTCTTCTCTTCTCTTCTCTTCTCTTCTCTTCTCTATGTCTCTTCTCTTCTTTTCTTATCTTTATGCCTCTTCTCTTCTGTTCCTTTCCATCCTTCTCGTGTCTTGTTCTCTGGCTATGCTGCCGCTGGGTGGGGTTGTGTTTCTACCAGATGTCTGCTGTTGTCCATTGTGTGTTTACCAAAGCCTTTTGGTAGCCCAGTAGCTCCATAACATCCACCGCCTGTCTGCCTCAAATATGTTGTAAATATGCAATAGAAATCAGACATCTAGAAGGATAACTACATCCCCAATGCATTAAAGATCTCTGACTTACTCTTATGCTGACCTACACTGCCTAACTAATAGTCTAGTATATTTTTAATGTGTACTTGTTTGCATTATCATATCCAAAAACCACAATGTTGTGTGTTTCCGAGGGGGCGTGAATTTGTCAGCAACATTCAGCTAAGTGCTTTGGGTGTTGTAAGTTTGTTGTTGAACCCTGAGAGAGAGAGAAAGTGATGAAACACATGAAGGTGGAGGGGAAAGGGGGCTGAATGAAGGTTTGTTGAGTAGTAGCGTTAGCTGCTCCATGCAGCCGGTTGTTTAGACAGAGCTGTTGAGTGGTGTCCCACCTGCCGTAGGCGTGACTCAACAGTCTCTGAAAGACAGCGCAGGAAAAACAACACACGACCCAAACAAACACGACTAAAGGCACTCAGGTGTGTCATCAATGCACAAGGCACCTTCTGTCTCCAAGACATGCCTACTCACTAACCTGCACATTTACAAATGACATGCAGACGCACTCACACAAAACAAAATTTAAGCACGCACTTTCTCTGATTTACACACACACACACACACATACACACACTCCCCAATCTGGAGGGGAGCAGCGTTCCAGTCCAGATGGCGCCTCCATGTGTCTACAGCGAAGGGAGCTACTGGGTTACAGCAGACATCTGTTCTGGTGATGGTGGTGATGGTGTTGGGAGTGAGAGATAAGGAGGGGCGGAGGACAAGAGGAGGGAAGGGGAGGGCCTCCGCCTCTGCCTGCTCTGGAGGTGATTCTCTACCTGAATGAAAAGCTCTGAGGCATAGCAGGTGATCATGTAATTCATCATTAAGTCTGCTGTCTCCCGCTCTGCTCTGCTCCGTTCTCTCCTTCTGCCTGCTTGCTCCTACTGCTCAGTGGTGGGAAAACCTGCTGTCAACTTTTCAGCATTTCACTATTTGTTCTATTGACAGAAAATTTCAGCTAATTATCTGGGCAAAAAACTGTCGTGTGTGTGTGGTTGTGGTGTTGTTAAGGTGTCCTTGCATTGCCTGATGCACATAACCATAGTGTTTATGAGTGCTAACGATGTGTGAGGCAGTCAGTTAATGAGCGACACAGCTCTGTTAATGTACATTGTTTCTTGCTTACCTGAGTGGCCGATGTGTGAGTCCCTCTCTCTCTCTTTTTGTGCGTATGTGTGTGCACATAGTAGTGCTACAGTTCTGTGACAGTTAGGGGGGTTTGTGTGGTGGCCAGCTTGTTAGCGTGGCAAGACTAGAGGGTCATAGGAGCAATTGGCTGCAAGTCTGCTCATGCAGTGTGCCAGGAGCAGTACACAGAAATAATGTAGAACAAACAACTGTGTGTATGTCTACACACACACACACACACACAGATTAAGTGAGAGATCAGAGTAACTTCTGTTAGCTTTATCAGACAAAGCTTTCATTGGGCATCTGGGCCTCATTTGCTGCTCCACACTGAGAAGTCACATAGTACCAGATATTTCAGCTAGATACCGACTAATTAGGGAATATCACAGAGACTAAAAACAATATGTATAATTTAAGACTGTTTCTGCATAATAAGCTGGTTATGATTGGTTTTGGGATGTGGTGGCATGTAGTCATCCCTATATGTACCACAGAGGAACTGGAGCCAAACAAGCTTTATCGCAAGGATGCAATAAATTCACAGCATGTCGGGATTCGGTTTGTGCGTTAAGCTGTCACCAGGTGAAATAATTTATTTTATTCTGACACTCTACCACCCCCCCACACACATGTAAAACTGTAGAGCAGCTATAAATAACAAGTATAGTTACTTGTTAGTTGTGGAGGCTTGTCTTGAAATGAAAATACAGAATCAGGAACAATTAGCTCGGACAGCTCCAGTATTAAAGTGAAACTTCTATAAACTGAAAGTGAGTTTTATAAAGAAAATGCATTTTATAAAGAAAGAATGGTCAGAACAGAAGAGACTTTCCATATTTAACCGGATAGTATTTTTGTTCTATACTGTATCTCCATCTCTTTCAAATCCCATACACACACCAGGCTGTAAAAATATAACCACACCCTCTGATTCTGCTAGAGGCCTCTCTGCCAGCATATTGAAAAAACAAAGCAAAGTACCAGGGACTAAGCGCGGTCTTGTGACTATATAGTGTGTAACGTGGAAGTCCAGCGACGTGGAGGACACTGACTGACCCCTGCTCATGTAGCATGTACACAGACACGGAGCTGGTTGTTAGAGTTAACCAGCCATGAGAAACACTGTCTGACTTTATTTACTCTACAGGAAAGAGTCTTTACTTTAACAGTCACTGGAAGCATGTTTATGGCCCAGAGAAAGTGAGAGGGAGACTCTGTGGTACCTGCTGTAGCTCAGCAAACAGCTATACTACAAGAATTCTCTCCATTTTGTGTACTTGTCCATAGGGGAGAGTCAATATGTAGCCATAGACCCCTGTTAAATGATAATAATTAAAAGTTTGGCTCCTGTCTGGCTTGATAAACTTAACTAGTTCAGTTTGTGTAGAAATAATAGGAAACTGTTAGAAAAATTAAAATAATGTTTATTTGCTATAATAATGTTGATATATGCTATATGGTAAAATCCAAATTATTTACTAATTTACTGGAAATTGCGTTACAGAGCAGGAGGAAAACAACAGTTTTCTCAGGTTAGAAGTTACTCCTTATAAGTTCCTGTAGAAAATCAGTGGGGTGTCTCTTTAAAATGCTGCCTAAAATCTTCAATGCAGGACTTTTGACACTGTAATTAATATTCATAATTAAGTCAATGTACCAACAGTGGTAGCTCGTCAAAGCTTTACAGTGTACTGGAGCTATCCATAGAAAACCACATACAGTGTCTCAACGTGTGGTCATAGCTCGGGTTAACTTCACTGCCTTCTTAAGCCAAAGAAACCATATAAAACCCAGTGGATTGGATGAAAAAGACAAAGCTACAAAGCTAAAAACAGAGACGTTCTAGATACATGTTCTCACAACTTTAAAGATGATTTCTGTATATATAATTCCCTTTCTTTTATTTGTTTTCATGTCTGGGAGGTAGTTGGTATCATTATCGACCTGTAGTGTATCACTTAATTGGCTGTGAAAGAAAAATTGTGTTGTGTTTGTAGGTAGCCTTTAAAATTTTCCATAATTCTCTCAGTAAATAACATTTGCAACATCAAGCTTACTATGCCCCTTCCTCCCAGCTACATGTGGTGTCACATGATGTGCAGAGCTCAACATAAGTGCCAGCGCCCACCTTTTTTCTATACTTACCGGTGCCCACACAAGCACAGCTGCGTCCATGCTGCCTATGCGAGTTGTGGGTAAATAGCGATAAAACATTTCCCAGTGAAGCATTAAAAAAAGCTTTTCAGAAATCTGCTCCGTTAGACTTTATATGCTCAGCTCATAAAAGCTATTTCCACATCTCTTTGGGCCTTGTTGAAATTAAACCACGTCTTTATTTGAGTGTGTTTGTTTTATATGTGTGAATATTGTGTCGTTTAGTAGTTTATGGGGCTTTCGCTCGCCAAGGTTGTTTATCACTGTACTCTTTCAACCAAATCTGAAACAAACAAAAAATGAGCTCAGTATGTTCCAGAGAAAAGTAATGAGGTCTGTGTGTCCACGCTGATGTACTTTTCTGTACTTCTGCTTCCTCATTATTCTCTGTTTTATGGATTGTTCTTTCCAGTTTTATTTCAGAATATATTCAACATTGCGGCTCCCGGCAGAGGTCAAACACACCATTTGGCGCTGTTTCTCAAACCCTGAAAGTCTAAATTGTGCCTTTGGATTACCATACATCAAAATAAATTCCCTCAGTGCCCACCACACAAGGCCTTGATCACAGAAGAGAACCTCTTTTATCTGTGGCTCTCACACTTTTGGCCATGTTTCTGGTCCGCTGGTGAGCTGGGCCTATACTTACTGTGCCCGTTTTTACCAAACTGAGGGATATTTCATGCAGCTCTCTAGCCTCAGCCGACATTTATAGACAGAGGGGGACACTTTAATATGTTTGTCTATGTGTGTCGGCCATGCCGTCACTGCTCCTTTCCGCTTAACTCCTTCCATCTTTCTACAGTCCCATCCAGCCTTGGCTGGCAGTTTGCCTAGTGCTCACCACCCAGCCTGAACAGCTTGTGTGTGTGTGTGTGTGTGTGTGTGCGTGTCTGTGTGTGTGTCTGTGAGTGTGAGTGCAAGCACTTCCTTATGAAATACTGTATGTCTTAAGGCAGTAACATAAAATACCTGACAGTCAGATGTGCAGAAGGGCACTACATCAGACGATCTGTTAATGTATGCTTTGGTGTGCTCTTCTGCTGCTATATGGATTTGGGTGGCTAATGCTGGCTTTTGCTTGAAAAGCACAGTCTGCCCCAGATATGAGACCATCCTGGATCTCATTTATTCTGAAGAGGCATCCTGACTTGTGCAGCGAGTAGGTTGGTTGGCTCGTTGGTTGGCTCTCTGTAGCTACATCACACTCTGAGATCATTGTGGTTTTGGGATTAGTTATAGTCTGGATATCCAAAAGGAGACCTCTTTGAATTGGTTTCAGTGTTTTTTTTTGTGTTCCCCTGTTAGTAAAAACAGTGAGTAGGACTCGTGTGGTGACTGTAGTTGGACCGCCATTGCATTTCCCAGCTCTCCTCTCTCCTGACACTGTGTCCCCTCCCAACCTCCCCCTCACCCTTTTCTCCAGTCACCTCCCTTCACTCTGAACCCCTGCTGCTTCCAAATATGGCCTCTCACCGGACCCTGCCCTCAACCTTCCCTTCCCTCAATCCGTCGGACACGGTACAGCCCGTTGACTGTACACAAACAAAGAGTAATGGACTGACAGATTGTGAAGACCCATCTGTATGTTAAGCCAATCAACAAATCAATGAATGAATCAATCGATCAATCCATTGATTTCAGTCGATCATAATCATTCGATACTTGTAATCAAATTACAAAAGTCTGATAAGTTTTTTTTTTTTTAGTAGAG
>OMLM01008916.1:155016-169194 GCA_900302695.1 Helostoma temminkii | reverse complement strand
TTTTTTGAGTAGAGTCGAAGTAAGAAAAGCAGCCATGTTTGATTAAAACCTCGTCTCTGTTCTGCCATTTTGTTGATCCCCTTTTTGCCAGGACTCTCACCGCCTGGTTCTCTTAAGAAGCCGGGGAAATTCGATTTCAGCGCCCTGTCCTCCCAGACGAGGTCCCCCCGCATGGCGTTCACCCACCACCCACTGCCAATGCTGGCGGGAGTGAGACCAGGTGAGACCAACCCAGCTCCCGAACCCTTCCTGATTGCCCCATCCCCAACCCCACTCCTTCCTCTCCCCCTCCTCTCACCATCTCCTCCTACCCGAACCCTCCACTTCTTCAGGGCCCCACCCTTCTACCTGTGGTTCAGAGGTGGAAGCGTTGTCTTTGGGAGATGAGAGTGGCTGGGAACTTATCTCTGGCAGGTAGACTCCCCTTCCTCTGCTTGTTCTGACCTTGTAGGGAGCAGATCTTGCTGGTGATAGACTCTGGCTGTGGTGTGTGACTTTTCTGGGCATGTCTCTTGGTGGATGGTTGGTGTTTGGACATCTCTAGACATCTACTCTGTAGTTTTTTTTCTTAGACTGGAACAACCTATCAGATGGTTGCTGCTGCCTGTTCTGTCACATCTCTAATTTTAGCATTCTATTCTTCATGGTGGAAGTTTCCCTTTACTTTCATCAATCAAGTGTTGTGTTCTCCTTGACTCTTAAATTGTTTTTTTTTTTTTTTTTTGTTTCTTTGTTTGCAGACATTATTTCAGTTATTTTAACAGCTCAAAAATATTGGGCTAGTGTGTACAATAAATGATTTCAGGTGTTTTTGAAGGGGAAAAAAATGACCTCAAATGATTATGTTTATAATCTAAAAAAATATATATTTCCTTATTATAGATATTTTTCAATAGATTATAATTTAGCATTTTAGTGGGTTTATTTATTTATATATTTATTTGTTATGTGAAAAGTTGAACATAATTACATAATTACTATTTTAATACGCCAAACCTATACTTCGTGTCTGAAAGGCCTGTTTACCAACTACCCTGGACCCCACATCTGCAGGGATCCCAGTAGCCCAAAGTTCAGTCTGCAACCATTTGATGAATAGTGGTTTTGTTTAGGAATATGGGAATATTCATATTTATATCAGTTGGTCTGACCAAGAACTTAAAGGCTACTCCACTGATTAAGTGTATTTTTGTGTACTGAAAAAAGAACCTCAATGACATCATTTGGGTTATTTTTCAGACAATTTGGCGTTGTCCCTCTAGAGCAACAGGAGAGCTGCTTTCATAGGCTGGGTAGTACTGCACAAGACGATGTGTCCCTTTAAAGTGTATGCTGAAGCATCATCTTTAGTAGTGTCCATGTGTTATACGTGTAGTTTTAAAGAAGGGTAAATACTGTGCCGACATGGTGCATATTCCTAAATTAATAAATATGATGGGATTATGATGGGATGTGTGAAGCAGCTGACCCTCCAGCAGAGTAAAAAACACACAGCTCATGATAACATCACATATCAAACACAAAGAGGATTCAACAAGAAGTCATTACTGTCTTAACTTTATCACCACAATATAGATCTTTTCTGGAACAGTGCACATTTGTGAATTCACCCAGTGAAGGAGCTTCGCTGCAGATAATTACCCATGTGCTGTAGCTACATCAAAGGCATTTTAAGCCACTGAGCAGATGTGAAGCAATGAGGTTGACCGCCATGTCATTAAACCCCCCTCAATCGTTGTTGAGAAAACCCTATGCCGTTTGAGACGTAGCTACAATAAATCCAGTCTCCGCACATGCATACTGTACACGTACTGTACATGGTCACACTAACATGCAAGCACACGTACAAATTGTTATTGTGATTTATACGGTTTTGATTTGTTTATTTTAACACTAACCCTAACAGTGCGCCTGTTGGAGCTGCTCTGACACTGGTGTGAAAGTGCTCACCACATCACCAGTGTTGTTGTTGTTCTGTGTGAAAGACAAGATCCAAGGGAATTTAGGGCTTGCAGAAGAGGGATTAAGAAGCATGCTGGTGCTGCTCGCAGTGGTGGTGGCGGCACAAGGCCGTGGTTTTCATGGAGTTTGTGCGTCCTGCCACACTGAGTCACCCTTCCTCCAGAGCAGCCATTTCCAACCACTGTAGACAATCCAAACTAAAATACAAAGTATGATTTTGTTAGCAAATATAGATACATCTGCAGCTGTAACGATTGTTACGCTTGGAATCTAAACGCATATGTTAAGATTAACAATGCATGGCATCTCACAAGCAAGCAGAAAGACCTAAATTGATGATATGAATATCTAAAAGTAATAAATAATAATAAGTAATAATAATAAAAGGAATAATAATAATAGTTTTAAGAGATGAAATACATCTTTTTGTATTAACACACACAAAAAAATAATAATAAATAAAAAATAAGCATTAGCTTTTATTAATCAGTAATGTTAAATGACATCTGGTTTAAAAGGAATGAACATGTCTGGACTGTGATGGAAGTGCTGTGAGGGTACATCAGACAAAAAAAGGCTTGGGAACCACTGCTCTAGAGGGAGAGGAGAGCACTACTACTGTAGGGATTCCCTCATGATCCTACCTCCCAGCACCCATCCTATCCCCAGACCGCCCCCATACCCTAAGAGTGTTTGGCCTTCACCCAGTCTCTAATGGGATTAGTAGAGGACTATGGGAGCAGGGAGACGGCTCTACCGGGGAGCAGGCAGCCTGGCATGGGAGCAAGGTGTTGCTGGGCTCAGAAGCATAGGCCCCTGTCTGGGGGGTAATGCATCAGGGTTGGCAGTCTCACGTAGTACACACACAATGTATAAGATGCAGGCACCAAAAGAGTGTTGGCAGCCGGGCATGGGCAGCTGGGGGCCTGGATGGGATGGGGTGGGTGTCAGACTGGCACAGCCAAGAGGACAACAGACTTCTAATACAAATCAAGGAGATTTAGTGATGGATATAGGTCTGGCAGTGAGGGCTTTGTGTTCTCTACCAACTGCTCTCTTCTCTTGCATATATCAGCTCTGTCTAGTGCAAGTTTTTCTCTTGTATGTCAAAAAAAGGAATGCTTGTTTCATAAGCGTATTAGCTGCAGAATGCTGGTACAATTAGACTTTCCACACCTGTCATATCCACACGTGCATTTATAGATGAAGCTAAGAAAATAAAAACACATCATCTACATACAGTGTGAACATACAGATTAGTTCTGTCATAGGATCAAAATGCTTGAGATAAAAAAAACTGCTTTACAGGAGCACCCTGGTAGCTGAATGGTTACATGTGACATAACTGCAGCGTCCCCAGTTCGAGTCTGTCTGGTAGCCTTTGTCACACTCTCTGTCTTCCTATTTCCTGTCGGCCTCTTCATCGCTCGCTATCAAATAAAAGCTAAAACTCACACAATCTTTAAAATGGCTTTACAGCTCGAATGCCAAGTTGCATCGATGCCAATGAATCACACCCTCAAAACGGCACACAGGCGTGCAGGCATTAAGAGCTGCTAATTTAAGACAGTTCTCAATTATCTCTTTGTGCTTTTTCTTCGAGCTCTTTGGATCTTATTTTTAAAAATATAGCTCTTGTTGTGTCTACCCGATTTGTGCACTTTCAGGTGTGTGCAGTGTTTGCCTGTGCTGTCCGACTTGTGTTGATTTCAAATGTTTTGCACTCTTTGTGATTGTGCTCACGTGTGCGTGTAAATCTCCTGTGTACATTTAACTGGAGTGATCATAAAACATTATGAGCAATGTCCGACATAGCTGTTCGTCAGTTTTTCTTGGAAAAGCAATATTCTTTTCTTGTACATTTTAAAACCACATTTTATCGTTTCCTGTTGTAATGTGATGTTCTTCTTATCATTCATTGATGATTTCATTCAGCTCTTCCATTCTGTAAGAATGCGTCGAGTAGTTCATGACGTCTTCTCGCTCAGTGCATCTTATGCTGCGTGTGTTCCTCTAATACACGTGTCTTTGTTTGCAGGGAGTCCCCGTGCTTCAGCCTCGGCTCTGCACTTTCCATCTCCCTCCATCATCCAGCAGTCTAGCCCCTACTTCACCCACCCAACCATCCGCTACCACCACCATCCTGGACAGGACCCCCTGAAGGAATTTGTGCAGTTTGTCTGTGCTGATGGCTCAGGGCAGGCCGCCGGACAGGTAAGGCTAGCAGCCAGAGAAGAGGAGCATTGTTACCTTAAAAATATGCCTTTTATACTGAAACTACAGATGCTGCCAACCTCTGTACCTGCCTTACATTAATATTTTAGACTTGCAAAGGGTCTCTGTTGGGGTAACAGTGTGTGTAAAAGCCTAAATTAAATTATAATGTATTTTAACAATTTCTATCAAGAATGCACTGTAAGTGAAAATATATATGGAAGCAAGGAAAGGCCACAATAATTAGATTTTTTTATAGGAAGTATTTTTAGTATTTTTAGTTGAATTAAGTACGTGGTGACACCACTGTTAGTTTGTGATGTTAATTCCCCTTGTGAATTTTAATGAAGTTAAAAAAAAGCTTCACAAAATTGTACCATTATGTTCCATGCTTACAGCCATATCATATCTCATTTTGTTTTTATTTTTCCTGGATGTAATTAACAGTGTAATTTAAAACAATTAGATTTTTTACCTGACTTTTTTTTTTTTTAACCTCAAAATGTATTGTTGAGCAACATGATATTACATAGCTTGTGAATATTGAGCACCTGGACGCTTCTCTATTTGACATTTCTGAAATTCACCAACTTGAATGTACCTGAAAATAAAAGTTAAGATTAAATTTCATATTTAGGTTAGATAATTAAAATAATAACAGCCTATTTCTGCTTCCATATGTGTGCCTATTTTTGAAAAGTCACTCTGAAATCACATTTATTTTCATTCTTGTACAGTTCAGTATTACACTATACACTCTATGTGAATGCCATTCATTTATTTTGACACTGCATGCCAAAAGCTTTATTGTAATGACCTGCTATAAAAATACACTCCACAGCACATGTGAACACACTATACATTTGTTTATGCATCTAGTCTACAAATCTGTGTATTGTCTTGTCAGTGTCATTTTGCCGTTTGCTGTTTCAGCCCTCGATGTTCCCCTTCCTACTCTTTTAATTTTTTCTTTTGCTCCACCCAACCCCTCAGAAATTGCAACCATCAGCACGAGAGTGAATCAGTCACGACACACTTCAGTCAAGCATACCTGTCCTGTGTGTTGTGTCATGATGTTTGTGTTTTCATCTGTAGCCGTTATGATTTTAGTTTGGAGTTTGGTTGTTTGGTGCTGGTATGGTATCAGTGGTGATGTTGTGCTTGTGTAGACAAGTAGTCTCCCATGGTTTTGATTTCTTGCCATCTTCTGGACGAAACCAGTCAAATAATTTGCTCACTTCCCTCCTCCACCCACCACGGACCACTCCTGTGGAACCTCTCACCTCCAGATCAAACCCTGTGGTGATTATTATTTTTCACACTTCCGTAAAAGACACCGTCCACATACATCATTGCTTTGGTTGTTGTTTCCCACCACCTCCTCTCCTTCCTTCCACCATTGCCTTTTCCCACCCCTCCGTCATGGATATTTTTTTGGACCTGGCCTCCCGAGCTGCGTCCTCTTTTTTTTTCATCCCGTGTCTGCGGATTGTCGCATGTCGCCCTCCTGACCCTATTTGTGTTGTCTGCAGCCAAACGGGAGCGGCCAGAGCAAAATGCCGGGCTCCTTCTTGCTGCCTCCACCTCCCCCAGTGGCCCGCCCAGTGCCCCTCCCTATGCCCGACTCTAAACCCAACAGCATGCCCCCTGACGGCGGACTCTCCTCGCCCGCATCTCCGTGTAAGTGACCCCGCAGTGACCGTTCTCAAAACCAAACTAACAACAAAAAAGAAAATCAGAAAATCCCACCCCCCTTCCAGTGAAAAGAGTTGCCATTGTGCTTCCTCAACTTCGTACCATCATTGTTCCTGTGTATCCAACATCTCACCTCCTCTAAACCCTTGGAGGCTTTGGAAGCCAGCACAGAGTATAATCTGTCGAGCTCAGTGCAGTAGACCACCAGAGGTTCATTGAGAAATATCTTTCATAATGGACTTCTGTGGTGCTCATCAGGGTTCTGTTTTAGGCCCCTTCAGATTGAATGACTCCACATGTTGAACCCATTCTGCAGTGTCGGGTGGGGAAGCTGCATCACCACCCAGTTCTTCTCCCTTTAAATCCTGCTTTCTCAGCCCCGGCTGGGCTCAACAGCAAACTTTGTGAAAATCCTGAGAAGATCTTGATTATTAATTGATTCTTACATATGAAAGGCACAAATTTGGGGCAGTTAATTTTTGTGGACTCCAAAACAGTGCAGTAGGAATTGGGACATCGTTGCTGATTTGAGCTTCTTGGTGTTTTTTCTAGTTTGGTGATTGTTAAGCACAGTAGGGTGTGTATTTAAGGTTTATTTACAATAAATTTGTCTTCCTCACCTCTGTTAGGAGGGGCACTGGATGGAGCACTTTAATTTTTTGTTTTTAGCTTGCCTTCAAATTTAGTGTTTCTTTTACCCCCCAGTCAGCGTCTCAAAGTCTTCTATGTCTTATGTATGTTATTCCAATTTGTAGAAACACATGGACTTATCCTGTATATGTCTATATACATAAATCTCCAAATTCTCTTTCCCTCTGTCTCTCTCCTCTTCTTGTCCTTCCTTCCTTTCCTTCACATTAACAGACTCTCACATACACAACTCTGCACACTGCATCCCTGAATCCCTCAGTGAGATTCAAATTCTGGAGTCCGTAGGGTACCTCAAACTGCCCTAAATTTGTCAGACTTTGATGCCAGTGGGTTTTAAATGTCCCTGACTGATCCTTAATGTCAGGACTCTGGTGTGCTCAATCACTTCCAACTGAGTTTATCATCAGGGTTTAATTACTCAGGGAGATCTAAGTTTACTTACTGGATTTTGGCAAACTTCTCTGCGGAGTTGTGTTGACCTCAATCATATATAGCTTGTATCTTTTTTTTTAAACCACATTGTGTATGTATGTATGCCAGTGAATGTTAAAGAAATGGTTCAACACATTGGGAAACATACTTGTATGAAACCACTCAAATATAGAGTTAATGTGAACTTACTATTAGCTTATCAGTTAGTCTTATGCTCGCTCTGTCCACCTGCCACCACCTAACCTTTATGTTAAATCATGACTGGGTGAAGCCACTTTCAGGATGCTGTTAAATTACCTGAGGTTAAACAGATGAAATCAATTAGGATACTCTGTAGCTCGTTGATTAATGACCTTTAAAGGTGCTTTGGCCAGTGTCAGCTTTAGCTGTTCCCCTTTTTCATCGTTTATGTGAACCTAGCTAAATGTGAGTTTCCCAATATGTGAAACAATTTCTTTAAGACTGTACAGGAAGTTTCAGTAGTCATTATTTTTTTCTATGCACCAGTGTTTACCTGTGTTATCCTTCTGTTTCCTTAGCATACTCCACGCCAGGCGCCACAGCTCCCAACAGGTTTGTCGGCATCGGATCACGGGACAACAACTTTCTGAACATCCCGCAGCAGACGCAGGTATTTCTGTGTGTGTATGTGTGTGTGTGTGTGTAAAAAGTGAAGGGAAAATGCATCTGTTTTGACTGTGATTACTGGTCAAACTCAGGAAGCTTATTAACTGTGTGGATGTAGGCCAAAATATTTCGTATTCGCTCGCTCCCTGAAACTTGCGGCTGGGTTTCCTCCACCTCTCCTCTGACACCATCCCACAGCGCACCATCAGTTGGTGCATTTGTACATCTGTATTTTACGGTACGTGTGTGGTTTACCATATGTGCTCAACAGTTTACTTGGCACATATGGAGCCTACCCTTTAGGCAGCCGGCCTTCTCCCTAGCTACCTTCCTTTCCCTCTCCTTGCCAAACCCCCTGCTTCTGCTTCACTTCATCTCTCTTTTAAGCTTTGTCCTTTTCCACTCTCCTCCCTTCCTCTTAGCCACCTCTTCTTTCTCTGCTTTTTACTTTCTCCCTATTTCACCTTCTTCATTCCTTCTCTTCAGTGCTCTGTGCCTCGTTCATATGCCTCCTCCATTACCACCAGTACTTTTCTCATTAGTGTCCAACCACACCCGCCTGGAGCCAGCTCAGCTCTGCTCCTCGACACATGGAAACCATCTAAAACCGCTCTGCCGATCCCCTCCCTTGCCTCTTTGCCCTCCGTTCACTCACTTTTCCTCCCTTTGCATTTCCCCCATTCCTCATCCTTACTGCCCCCGTGCTCATTATACTCCACTCTTTCTTTCCGTGTGACTTTTTTTCACTTCTTTCACTTTATCTTTTGTGCTCCATTACTTTTTGCACTCTGTTTTTCATCATATTCTTTGTCCTAATGGCTTCACTAATGTACTTTTCCTCAAATTAACCCACCAAACTTGTTAGCGTCTGCTTCTTACAGTGGTATTTTATGTATGATTTGATACAGTACGTGGTCAAAAGTATGACTGACTGTCACTCTCAAAACATGGGCATTAAGAATATGTCAGTGTGTGTGACTACAGGACATCAGAGAGAGAAGAGTGCACATCTAATACTGAAAACAGTGGGGTCCATGTGCCCTCTAGTGGTAAATGTTGGGTGCCACAACCAGGGGAGAAAGGAAATAAGATACCAATGGGGCAGGGGAAAAGGGGAAATGGAGGGAACAGTGCAACAGAGTTTAGCTCTTATAGAAGTCACGTCCCGACTGTCTCGTTACCCCCAGCAACCAGACATGATGTCATAGACAGTTGATCTTGAATTTGAGAAGGAGCTGCTCAAGAGGGGGTGCAGGTGGGGGGATCAGGAAAGAAAAGAGGGTGGTCACTGTCTGCTGCCAAGGATTTAGTGGGAGTGTTCAAGGGAGATAGATTATATGTGTGTGTTTTTGTAAGAGCATACACACAAGGAGAGACCAGAGGAGTAACTAAGAAGGGAGAAGTTACAATGCCCAAGACCTGCTGGGCCAGTGCCCAGGGGAGTAGGGTAGCTGAGAAGGGCAGGAGGCAGAAGGGGGGTATTCATGCGACCTGTTAGAGTCAAACAAAACAAAAGGCTGCTTCCCTGGAGGCTCGGAGTAGTTTCCAAGGCTTGACTTCTAGAATGTTGGCGCATTAGGCCTCAGTGCCAGATCCTGCAGGCCAAGCAGGGCAGCCAACAACAGCGACAATGACCCATTTCTGCTCCCTGCTCACACTGAGCGGCAGAAACCTAAAGATGGTGCAAGTGACAGGGAACGCCAGACTGCTTCCCCCTGCTGCTGCATGGTCATTAGTAGCCACTCACTGCACAGCCAAATTCAAGACATACTGTACTTAACTCCAGAAATGGACAGAATGGATGGTAATAGCTGGTCTAGTGACCAACATGGTTGTCATTCACTGTATTTGTTTGAACATCTACCAGCATTCACAGTGTCACAGTACATGCTGACATTTGCTTTAGCCAAAGCGCAGCCGCACTATGCAGCTAGCATGAATGGAAGCGAAACTTGCTATTTGTGAAATCATATGTTTTCAGGTCAGTTCACTATAGCAGATTGCTCTAAATTAGGGGTGAACAACCCTGGTCCTCAAGCGTCATTGCCCACTTGAATTCCAATGGTGCCTGCCAAACCCACTGCTGATTACCTGGATCACAGGTCTTCATCAGAATATGGAAGATACCATTTTGACATAGCAGGCCTCCAGGACCAGTTGCCCAGTGTTGCTGCACTAAATACTACTACTTCATACTAGCATGAAGCAAATTTTAAAACTTTAGTAGCAGTTAATAATGTGTTTTCTAAATACTATAAATGCAGCTTGAGTCTCATTTAACTTTTATTTAATCAAAGAACTGAATATTTTCTCACACAGTCGGTCATCTTTTATACTGATAATTTAGCAAAGCTTCAGCTCCAGCTGCCAGTCAAATGTCACCAAATGCAGATTGTTCAATTATGTGTTTTTTTGTTGTTTTGTCCACCATGTTGCACAGATTTTGACACTAACTTAATCTCATATCCCACCCCTTCTTACCCCTTTACCTTTTTCAGTCTTGGTTCCTCTGACAAGATCTGTGTACAAACCAGCAACTAGAATTCTTTCTTTACAATCGGAAATAGAAAAACCCGCAGGATAATAAATGTCCTCCAACCAACCCACCAACTGGCCCTGACAGTATGTCTCACCTGATACAAAATATACCCAAGTAACGCAGGAAATTACAGCAGCATGACGCTTTTAGAGGAACTCTGGACTCATTCACCCAGTCAGAGGGAGGACCCTTTATAAGCAAAGATGGATAAATGGAAAGATGAATGGATGGACATGAAGATGCCAGAACAGAGAAGAGGTAAGAGGAAAAACAGCAAGCAAGCAGGCATCTCTTCTGAAAAACCACCGAACCAGCAGCAACGCAGGAGGAACCTGAGGATGACAAAGTGGTCAACTTCTACATCGCAAGGACGCACTGTGTAACAAATGGCTATGAAAATCAACTATCCAAAAAAAACTAAATCAGGTTTTCAGATCAAACACTTAAACTACAAGGCGTCACCCAACATGAATCCACATCCTGATCAAAGCAAAGACACTGCAGTCCATGCTCCTGTGATGTCTGTCACCACCTAAAACAAAATCCAATTGACCAATGTTTCTCTCCCTCCGAATGACCATTGACTCTACAAAGGTCCATTTTACCCTACTACTAACTAGAGAGAGACCATGCCAAAACATATCTTGATTAAGGGTTGCACTACAAGCTAAATCAATTAACACTAATCTTAACGATGTGCACTATTTACCTACAAGGCATGGGAGGTAAACCACACTTGCCTAGTAAGAGTTCTAAAGAGGAAGAACCAAGGTACAAAGAGCCTCCACGTGTCCTCAACTCCCATCGTTCAGTTTGACAAATCATTTGGCCTCCACTCGTTCTCCCCACACAAGACGTACTCACTACAATCTGTGCCATGATCACAGTATGTACAATTGAAAACACACACACACAGATGCCCAGTTTCACATTTTAGATCCTAGTATTTATAGTTGGTGGTGTTGTGTTTTTTTTGTAATGCACATACAGTAAGCCCAGTAAACTCTTTCTACCTATTTGATTAGATATGTGATTAGATTTCCAAACCAACACACGCTAAAAAATCATAGTGTGCGTGTACATCATTACTGACAATTCTCATGACTATAGACAGCAGCTATTGGTTTCCCCTGTTGCCCTCTTGTAATGACGATGATTATGTTAACTGTTTGCGTGTTGTCTGATTTGAATTTATTCCTTTTGAATTTCTACTATTTTATAATTGTTTTTGTATTTGAATGACAGCACCTTATAGAGAAACACATTGGGAGACGTGGGATGTTGATGCGGCGTAGACAGGGTGGTTGGCTAGCCCAAATCGGCAAAAGGTTTTAAAAGTAAGACTTTGCGCTGATTCACTTTGTTACTTAGCATTAGATGAGACGTTTGATGCCACTCTAATGTCTGTACAGTAAATGTGAAGCTAGAATGAGAAAGTGTTAGCTTAGCTTAGCACTAAAAACGGAGGAAACGGCTAACCAGGCTCTGTTGGAGGTTAACGGTCCCTCTAAAGCTTATGTTAATCAAGCGGTATCTTATTTGTTTATCCCATAAAAAAGACTGAAACAATGACAAATAAGATTTTTACAGTTAAAATGGTACCAGGTGAAATGATTCAAACTAGGAAATCCATGTTGTTTAGTTTTAATCAATGAATTGTTACAGGCCTCGCTCTCTAGGGGTAAGGAAAGTAACATAAAAAGAAAAGCCCAGATGTTAAATGGTTAATCTGTTTTATGTAAATAAGGAGGTTTAGGGAAAAAAGACAACTAAAAGAAGACAGAACTGAGGCATCTAGCAACCATTACGTTTAACAAAAATGTACTAAATAAAAGAAAACCAGTATGACAAAACTAAATGGAGTAAAACTCCCAAGCACTAGATTCTAATAAAGCAAACGAAACACAAGTAAAGCTAAGTTTTAAACTGAATAAACAAAACACCAGCACTAAAAAGTAGTTTAAAATATCAAGCAGCTTTTAGCTTCTATCAAGTTAACACACACAAAGAAACAGCTTAGCAGAGTTTCTAAGTCTGACAATGGCAAGCTGTTCACACTAAATCACAGCTGCCAATTACTGGACCCACAAAGAAGAAACGAATACTCACATTGGCCGTCAGTCTCACATTGTGCTGGGCCGTCGTCACTTACACCCACTAGAGACCCAGCGCTCACTATCTGGACTGTCCAGGGGTATTTGGCCATCGAGGCTTGTTAAGCTCTCCACAGACATGCCTTACCTTCTGTGAAAGCACCAGGTCCCAATCAGTGAGCTGCTGGTGATGTCTTCCTTGGATGTGGTAGCTGTTATTCAGGCTCCCTCTCCTCAATTGAACCCGATTCCCCACCACTCGTGGTCACCATGGAAGGCACATAAAGTACCGTCCAAAGTTGGATAGGGCAGACATTTGAACGAGACGTTGCCGCCACACTTAGAACTTCCACGGTTATCCAAGGAGCGTGAGCGTGATCAAAGGAACCATAACTGATTTAATGAGATATTTGCAGTTTCGCTCTAGTGGCCATGTGTTCTTAGACTTGAATTGCTTAATCTTTGAGACGAGCATATGCTGGATCAATCAGGTAAAAGCTGAACTAGGTTAAACATTTTTGCCCCCTTAACCTGAAACACAGCAGAAGATGGACCTTAAGACACAGGTGATTAGGTTTAGGCAACAAGGTTGATTGAGTAGTATTAGGGAAAGCCACTGGTCATTGCAATAAGCCCCAGAAATATTACAAAAGGACCACCTTCAGATGGTGGTCTGTGCAGGTGCCTCTGCACGTGGCCTGTGGTGTGGGACACACCTATGTTACCAGTTTTTAGCATGGAGTGTAGCTAGCTAACTTTATGTTGAACTTAGCTTCATCTTTACCGTACAGACGTGAGACTGGGATTCATTTATTTCCCATCAATAAAGCATGTTTTCCAAATTGTCAAACATTTCGTTTAACATGGTTTATTTGTCACATTCTGCACTGCAGGACCACATGATGCAGGGTTTTGACAATCACAGGAAGCTTGTTTTCTGGCAACCTAACCTGCTGAACTGTACAGGTCTACGAAGCGCTGAGAATTAGCTGCAAATTCAGTTTGACCCAGGTACAGCTGGTGTCTGGTGGTGGTGGTGGTCATATATGAGTGAAGGAGGGAAGTTTGCTGAAGATGGGACCCAGAGTAAAAGAGAGGATAGCTCTTCTTTCTGTCTCCCTAAAGTTTACCCTGTTGTTTACACTCCCAGATGGGCTGCTGCTCCAAGAGCAGATGGAGACTCACTGCGGAGCAAAATGAATATGTGACATATCTGGCTGTTTTGTTTTTGGTTTTTGTTTTTTTTTTTGTTTTTTGGAGCAGGAATGAGGGCCTCTAAGGCTAGCAGTAGGAGGATCACATCATCGGTTGCTATATTAATCTCCCTAACATACACACACACCAGCACTCCCCTTGTGCTATTGTGAATTGATGAGCCCTTAATGATCAAAACTGCACTAAAACAATTATACCAGCCAACCTTATGATTTTCTTTTTTATAAATAGAGCGACCACCACGTAGTGTTCCAATTCAGTGGACGTATTAGCTGGGATGGAAACCCTGTTGTAGAGCACAGATCACCACTTCCTACCTATAAAGACCTATAAAGACTCACTGTTAGCCCAAACACATCCCCTGTGCCCGACTAAATTCAAAGGGAAGTCTTAAATATAGACAATCCAAGGACACCATTACGCTTTTAATCATTTTATTTCGCAAGCCCATAAATGTTCCGACCGATTCAGTTATTTCCCCATTAGACATCAAAATAAAATCACCCATCCAACCTCACAAAATAACTGGACTGCCTGGACATGTTCTTCACTGCAGGGAAACACGACATAGTTGGCCAACTGACTGGCGACCATCTCATCAGCTTGGTAGAGAGAACTAGCTCCGCTGAGTACGACATTAACGATGGCTAAGGTTATTTCTTTTTCTAATCTATGGAAGTGCCTCTGTATTCCCATTATGCAATTTGTCAAACATGAATTCAGGTTCTTTTTCTCACATATAAGCTATAG
>OMLM01008916.1:120614-133025 GCA_900302695.1 Helostoma temminkii | reverse complement strand
GGATTAATTCGTCACTATATAAGGTGGTTAAAACCAGTCTCACCTTTAACAACACATTTTTACCTACTAGAATTTGTCAGACTAATCTGGACCAAACTTTTACATTTAGGTTGTTGAAATGATCAAATTCTACATTTTTGTAAAATACACTGATTTATTTGAGGAGTACTTTTACTTTTGTACCCCAAACTTGTACTGGTACTTTTACTTGAGTAGAAATTTTAAAGGGTACTTCTAGGCAAATACTTTTGCTTGAGTATTGAGCGTGTGTATGACTGCCTTTATGGTTGAGATGAGATTGATCGCATTGATTGCAGAAGTTTTAGATTTTCCTACTCAAAAATAATTTGACAACAAAATAAAGTGTAACAGATAAGGGGTCTGAATGCTTTCAGCAGCCACTGTATCCTACCTGCTAACAGATTGTCTAATTTAGCAAAACCCCAGCAAATTTCCTGTTATTGTATGCCTATTAAAAGCTTGTGTACAATATAATTAGAGGGATAATTACGTATCTACCGTGGGACAGGTTAGGATCCATCCATATGTCTGATTGGCTATTCCTTTGTGATTCCATCAATCAAGGGATCCGCTGTAAATTGCCCTTAAAATAGGCTGCGAGCAAGAGTAAGTGACTTGATGTGACTTGATAAATGTGTCTCACACTCACTTGCAAAACTTTAACAAGTTGGCTCTTCAGGTAGTCTTATGGGTAATACTTACAGGTTTGATATATATGGCTCGAGCTCTGCAGAACTGGCTGTTTTTTTAGCACACATGAGCTGTTGGTCCCTCTCTCTGTGTCGCCCTCTGCTCCATATCATCAAACTAGTGGTGGCTGTTTGACTCACTCCTAATTCAGAAGATGTAGAACCTGCTTTTTATCAATCAAGATAAAATGAATGTAGCCACGTTGCATTTGGTTGAGCAATCGTGATCACTACTAGAAAAATACAGTAAAAGTTTGATCTATGAAAGTCGATTTCACTAAGACTTCGGTAACGTCTTGTTTGTTTTCATGGTTCTAGCTTGAAGGAATACGTATATATGAACTGTGTCCCTCTGCCTTCTCTGTGTTAAAACTGAAATATTGAAATAAATCTCTTTATTCTTTGAACTGAAACTGCTTTTCAGGTCAGATTGTGTCACCTGGAAGAGTTTTGGATGGACCAGATGACATCTCAACTGAAAAACTAGAAGCTTCAGCTATTTTAATTTAGCAAATGCAGTTTTAATATTAGTTTGTATACAGTACATGTACTCCTCATACTTGAAACATAGGGAGTAAGTTGGAAATGGGTGAAAAACTAGCTGCTCCCTTGAGTTGACAGTATTACCCACTGTTACAAATGTACTGGAATTCTCCAAAACACTATGTAAATATGATATGATGCTGCAGATGAAGCAGTTCAAGCATGGGTTTAGTTTTGGACTGAACTAAAAGCAACAGCAACACACTCAATTTACTGCAGTCAGCACTGAATATCACAGTTGAGTGTGAGTGATGTGTTCCTTTATGGTCATATGGAGTTTATCTTAGACTAGAAGTAAATAAACTATTTAGTCTGTGACTACACACTTCATTGAAATGACATATATCAGCAAAGTGATTCATAATTTCCACTTCTACATACTACAACAGCCATATCTGCACCACCCATATTTTTGTTACATTTATTGGAAACATGGAGTGCAGCATTTTTTAAGTGTGATAATGAACTTGACATGCTTTAGCAACATTTGAAAAAATAAAAAGAACAGCTGTAATCCAAAACACTGAAAACATTGTATCAACAAAACCAGTTCTCGTGATTGTGCGTCTGTCCTCATGTATCACGGAACACTGCACAGATTAGTTTGTGGCTGGAAATAGACACGCAAACACACACTCAAAAAAACAAATGTGGTCAATATAATTTTTAATTGGGGTGTAGCTGGCATAAAAACTATCGACCATGTCAGTCCTCCTCCTCCTCTCTGTTGTCTCACTGTCCGCTGAGAGCAATCCTTCTATTCTTCTGTAGAAACACCCCCACAGCACTGTATCATCTGCATAGCCATGATATGTCATTGCTCAGTGTACATGTGTCGGTGTTGTCACCAGTGCATAGAGTGAGTCATGTGTGCAACCCACAGAGATTCTTCTTAATCTGAGACGTTTGAGACCCAAAGGAATCACACTTCAACACACACACAGTTATTTGCCTATTTGCCGTTTTTGTATTTTACTGGCACTTCCTGCTAATTGGAGTTATAAATGCACAAGTATGTGTTTTATTGAGAAATGTTCCCCTTTTCTTTTCAGTTAATTATGAAAAAAAAGCATGGAAAATGGTGGACACGGAAACTCTAACCCCAGAGAAAGCATTTTTCTTCTGCCCATTGTGAGCAAATTAGTTTAATTTAGTCCTAACTGAATTCCTGAACTGTATTACATTGTATTGTAATCCTTTGCAAAATGTCTGTGCTTCTTGGTTCATAAGACAAATTATTTGACTAGACAGCACCATTAAAACATAAGCAATGCTTTTGTAGGGAAACCTGTTTAATAGCTATGTAAATAGTAAATCACTGTAACATGATGGGGTGTAACATTTTTTTTATTATTCTTATTCTGTTGTCAGGGTTGCAACAGTAACGCGGCCTGCACATTTTTTGGCACAGGTTTTTACACTGGATGACCTCCCAACGTTTGGGGCTGGCACTCAGGGTGCAATATCTTGTGCAACCTGGCTTGATGGCATTTCTGAACATTTTGTGGGTTTAGTGTCTTGTCCAGGAGCATTTCAACACCGCACCATGAGGTGTAACATAACTTCCAAATTATTGTAATAGGCTAAGAAATTAAACTAAGAAACATTAGACGTACCTGACAAGCATTAGTATAAGCCCAACTTTTGAGTTAACTATGAACCATTACCAAATGTTAGCATGTTAACAGGCTAAACTAATCTAGTGAACATGGTAAACATTGCGTATCTACTAAAAATTACTTTGCCAGCATAGTTACAATAGCATATTAACATTTAGCCTAAGTACAGCAAATGAAAAGCTAGCATGGCTGGAGTTCCTTAACATTCTTACCACAAATATAGATAGGAAAATATCGATAAATACTTTAGTTTGACTCTGATTCAACTGATTTCTTATAAGAATGCAAGGTTTCAGCAGACACTGCTACACCTGCTGTAACTGGGAGAAGGTTAACAAAGTGGAGATGTGCATGTGGAGTTGACTCTTTCTTACTTGGAGGCGTGAAGAAATAATGGTCAGTGTCAGCATTTAGAACTCCTCCTTTAACAAATAGTCTGGTCACACATATCATGAGGAACACATCACCCAGTCAGAGCAGTAAGAATTCCTGCTCCTTGCTCACGGAGTTGTTTGCATGCTCAAAGTGGTGATAGGCTAAAAAAGTAACATAAAGCGCAGCATGTTTGTGCTCAGCCCAGTGGTCAATGGGTCTGTCTGATCATAACCTACCCCACCCCCAACAAACCAGACATCGATTTTCAAGACTGGGATGCCTGAGGCAGCTACACATACAGCTGCAGTCTGTGCAACCTGACAAGATCTCTAGCATTTAATGGAGCTCTGTATTGCTAGAGTGCCGGACTCAAGACAATAATATATATAATATATAATATAACAGCAGTAGCTATGTTTTATTATGCATTTGCCCTAAAAATGTGCAACATTTTCTTTCTGGTGAATGATTTAGTCTGACTCTGGTGTTACAATGTTTCAGTTCAACTTCCATTTATCTATCAGTGGACGTGCTGAACAGGCTGCGTTTGAAGGTGACACCCAGGCAGGCTCTTGCATCTGTTGGTTGCCATGGTGAAGACGGATGCATGACTCCCACAGTGACAGCTCAGAGACCATGCTGGATAAACATGGACTCCCATGAGAGCAGGACAACCGGTAATGACACCACAGAGGAAAAAAACACAGTCTCGGCTACCAACATGTACAAACACATAAATAATCGCACACATGGGAAACTCACAGGGGAGTGGGGTGCCCTGGCTGTTAACAACCACACTATGGCTTTGTGTTTCCCCCTCCCTCTCCCTCGTCCTGTCCTTTTCTCACTTCTATCTATATCTGTCCTTTCTAACCCCTGTTTCTTCATCAGGCCTAGAGTATTCTCCCTTATTCAGCTAAAACTGGGCCACTATCCCAGCTATACACACACTCATGAACATACACACATATGCTCACACTCATGGACTCATAGTCACACAGAGAGAGTTGATGCTAATTAGCTCTACAAACAGGTCTCAGCTTGCCCTGTATGTGTGCGTGTAGGGGTGATAGAGGGGCAGTGTACTGTTAACTAACTAGTGTGTCAGGATTTCTTTTTCTGTCCTCATTTACGGAAATGAAGTTTGCCCCCTGCGTGACCCACATCTCTCGACACTGAGGCCGGAGAGAGGCGGAAAGGGAGGCCGAGATTAAGGAGGGAGGGTAGAGTTAAAAAAAGACATTCTAGGAGCATATCTTTGAATTTATATGTGGGAGACGCCAAACGGGCTGAAGAAGATGAGGGTTTGTAACGAAGTGAGGCAAGAGGAAGACAGACACATTTGAGAGATGGGCGATGATTAAACTGTACCAGTCAGAGTTGTGCTTTCCCTTGTAAGGCAAAGCGGTGAGGCCAAATTCAGAACCCTAAAGCTGTAGTCAGATGGTACATGGCTCAGTGCATATGTCCTAATGAAGATCCCTTCTCCATATACAGCCATGGAAAATATAAAGCAGGGTTTGCTTTTAACATCTTTGTGTTATAAATCCTGCCCCCTCTACTGTGTTACCTTTGCCGTAGACCTCTGTCGTCCAAAAATTATGAGTAACACAGCTGTACTAAGTGAGTAGGTTTTATTGCTACAAAGACCATGGGAAGAGAAGTTTGAGTCAGTTCTGCAAACCAACTTCTACTCCAACAAAACATTTAATCTGCAGTTAACAGAGCAATCATCATATTGTTTTTTTTCTATGTAGGTAAAATATATCAAAACTACACTCTAGATTTTTTAGATTTTTTTCAAATGTTACACTATATGATTGTGTCCACGCCTACCCTTGCAAAAAGAACTATGCTGAAAGCTCGTTTAGAGGTGAAAACTTAAGTATGTTCAAGTATATTTCCCAAGTATACTTCTTGTATTAAGAACACTAATGAAAATGTACTTATAAGTATACTTTTCACTACATCTTGAGGCTAAGTCTATAAAAGCATACTTGAAGTATATTACAAATAAACCTTCATACTGTATGTACAGTTTCCTAGTGATATACTACTAGTAGACTTTCTTGTTTATCATAGTACAAAAAGTAAACATAACAGTGTACTTTAGTTGATCGAAGTGCACTTTTGTCTAAATTTAAAAAATGTCCACATGGTATGAATTCTTGTCATAGTGCTGTAGCATACTTGTGACATTTGTAACAGTACTTCCGTTGTGCTGCTTAAGACTTAGTATAAGTCAAGTATACTCACAGCAAGTACAAGCATAGGCCAAATGTACTTATACTCCTCTGTATACTGCTTATATTAATTTAGAAGAAGTGTACGAGTGGTATAGTATAGGACACATGTGACATTAGGTTTTTCACATGTGAAATGTTACATGTGTAAAAAATTTCCACTGAACAAGTGACATATGAAATGTCAGGTTTTGATGTGTGACTTCCCACATGTGAACTGCTGTTTCACATGTGCTTCTCTTCATAACAGTGTGGCTGTGATTCTGTTGGTAGAACCGTTTGTGTCTGTGAACTGCTGGGTCAGTGGTTTGATCCCTAGTTTCTCCTGATAACATGTAAAAGTGTCCCAGGGGAAAGACACTAACTCACAAAAAAGAAGCTTCTTGATCACAAGAAAAATAAAGAACTAAAGGTTAAGGTTAGGACAAATGGCGGCCACCGAGGATTATCAGAATGATTATCAAACTGTGTAGTTTTCCTCCTCTCTACAGAGCATTTTAGGATATTTTAGCTCACTGTTTTAATGTTGCAGTCTGGCACAGCAGGCAGCTGTTTTTCACAAAAAAAAAAAAAAGTTTGATAAAGTCACATTCACTGCCTGCTCAGACAAAGTTAGTGACTGCATCTGTTTCTATTTTTACTTTTTCCCCATATGGGAGAACCAGAGAGTGCTGTCCAGCTCTGCTCTGATTGGCCCAGTCTGAGAGTACATTGACTTTCACTCATGCAGAGCACCTGAATGATGAATGTGTTGTGTGTCTTAATATTGCCGGCTTTATGATGTTGCCATTGCCTGTATCTCTGTTAGAGTCAAGTGTTGCTTTTTTACATTTGCATGTTGCAGTCAGTAAAGTGTGCACATTGTTAAATTTTCACCTCAAGTTTGCAATTAAACATCTGTTCTAACAACCTAATTATTTGTTTTAGTCAGATGCAGTTGACTAGGCTAGTTGTTAGCCATCAAAAAAAAAGAAAAACTAAAAGAAAGTCTGAAAATGCAATGCTAGCCATCACAGTTTCTAGTGTTACACAGCAATGATTCCTCAGTGTCCTCTGCAGTACAAAAATGGTCATACTTGGAAAAAGACAAGCTATGCAGTGACTGTGGAAAATGTATCAGGATTATCCTGACTTCTGAAGCATAAAAAGCTTATGTGATGGATAGATCTTGGCATATCTTGAATCAAACATAGACCCATTATTTTCGTAAAAGATGTGATCTCAGTTTACAATACTAGCATCAGACCTTTAAGGTGTCTAACTGGTAACTATTTTAGGACACAAGGACTTTGGTTGAGTCCTGACCCCTCAGTCCAAAGGGGTTGAATCCTTTTGCACTGATAAAATAGTAGTTCAAAAGGTAATGCCTATTCTGCTAATTTAAGAAGATTCTAAACACAAAACACTAGTAAGTAATGTTTAACAAATGCATGACTTATGATAACAGATCATTAGCTAAGAATAATGAATCCACCAAATTAGCAACATTATGGGTAGAAAAGTTAATTTCAGACCTAAGCATTTGATCATTTGAACTACAGGCAAAGATTTACAAGATGATACCCACTGACCACAACTCCATGTGGTCAACTTGTATTTGAATGAATCCACTAATCTTGTTAACTGCTATTTGACATGGAGGACGCTGGCAGAAGATTGAGAAATGGCAGCATCGCTGCAGCTCGAACCGATCGCTAACCCTAACCCAAAACACAACAAGAACCAATGACAACAGTTTTTCATTAATTTATGCATTATATAATTATGAGTCATGCATTAGTTAAACGTTGCTTACTTTATTGGTTATTCCCTTATAAAGTGCGGGCCTTAGCAACCACAGTGGCTCACGGTCCCACTGGAATAACAGAAGGCTTGTATGTAGCCTGTAGGCTGTGTCTGAAATCCAGAAACATGGACTAGAACAGCTGAAAGACAACACTTCATGTCCCATTTTTCAAATAATTTCTTAGCAAAATATAGAAAATAATAGATTAATAATATAGATTATACATTTCCATATCAAGATGCTCCAGAAATACCCTTAAAAAAACCATGTTCCTCCTACTCCCACTAGATTCCACAAAACCACTAATTAATGCAGTGTTCATTCACCTCAACTGTTTTACTTCTTTTACACAACATTTAGGCAAGATTATAGTTTCTGCATGATACATACAATTTGACTGTGTGCAGACATTTCAGGCTTTACTGCGTGTTGTTTTTCATTCTGCTGCTGTGGGAACCTTCATGTTCTACGACTTTACATGTGACTGATGGATTTTTTTATGTTAAATCCATATTATCTCTTGATGAAAGCAATGCACCAGTTAAGCTAAGCTTCTCACTACCACTTAAACACAACAAACAGCCTTCCCCGCTCTCTCCCCACAAATATACCCCTCCCTCAAGACCTCATAGTTGATCTGGCTAGGTCATGTGAACACAAGGACCGCTTGACTCTGTCCAGCATCACTTGTGAAGTCAACCCAGTTTTCACATTCTCAATTCTTTAGTCTGTATGAAAAACAAAATGTAAAAATGACACATTGTGTTTATATGCAGTTTAAATGCAGTAAATCACCCTTTAGAGTCAGTACTGAGGCACCAAGTGGGATGTGTCATTATAAGGTGCATGAGGCTATCAACGGTCTGTGTTAGACAGTGTGTGGAACAAGACCATTCCAGGAAGCCTTTCTTTTATCTTTTAACTTAAACCATGACTTTTTTTGTGCCTAACCTAACTCAGTTGGTTTATATGAGCGGCAAAGCTCAGTCAAACACTGATGTTTCCACTCTGTAACCGGTCATTTTCATATGAGGTCAAGTAGTGACACACCTGTATCAGTTAGTGACACCACAGGATATCACTGGCTGTGTCTGAAATCACTCCCTATTCACTCATTCGTTACTTCCTGTAGCAAGCTACACTACACTCAGTAGCAAGCAGTTCATTGTACATCACAGCAGTACATCACCCTTGCTGATCTTCTTTATGTTGTGTAACTGTTTGAGCTGCGCAACAGTAATTTTCTTAATTCTCAATCAGAGAGCAGTGCGTTGTGGGTTTGTTAGCACTGTACATGTCAGGTACATTACATATTTCATTCCACTGTGGAAGCTTTGAGTGTACTAAATAGTGAACACGTTTACACATTCAACATTCGGATGCCATAAAAAAGTATATATGCACTATATGGTTAATAGGTAGTGAATTCAGAAGCGTTTCCCAAAATCTCAAACTGTTTCTTCGAAGCTAAACTACCTACACCAGACAGATGGTCTCTTTTAAAGTCACCATTCTTTTCTCATCAGACACTGAAAACACCTTTTGTAGTTCTAAAATTGTTTCATCTCACACCAGCTGAAAGCAGAGCAAAACTCAAATACGTGTTTGTGGCTGAGCAAATGTTCAGCAGCGGCTCACTGCTGCACGAAGCGCGTTGCACTAAAAGCTTCCTCGAGCTGGCACAGACTTGTTAAAACATTTGAGTTTCTTGGCAACTCCATCTGGATATAGCACATACAGTAGAGTGTTGTATGAGTGCCTGAGCTGCAGCTCTTCTGGATTAACCCTGCCTGCGATAATGGGTGTTGATGGTAGCACAGAGACTAAAATCCACTGCTCTATCAGACGACCAGTTCACTAATCTAAATGATCAAGTGGCAAGACAAGCAAATAGAGACACACTTAGGTCATATGCTTTGAGAAACATAGGAAGGCAACATAAAGTAAACATTTGGAGTTGAGGGAGTTAGAGCGAAGGAGAGGCAGAATGTTTTTGAATTCCAAAAATAGCCTTCATATAAGAGGGAAAAAAACAAACAGATCACTGAATTGTTTCTGTAGAGCAGTGACACACAAGTTTGTCTGCAAATCTGCCTGTGTGTGCTATTATTCAAATCAAAATATAATAACACCACTTAGCAGAGAGAGAAAGAGAGAGACATCAAAGATAGTTACACATATGGTGCTAATGTTTGTGTTAATATGTGCATGTAGGAGTGTTACATTGTGTGGTCATTTATTAGGTACAACACAACTTTAAGTATCTCAAATGAACAATTAACTGCACAGAACAATAACATTTTAAAGGGGGTTACATGACTTTATTCAGAATGCGAACCTGATGTATATTTGTGTCTGATACAGACATACAAACATCATCCAGTTATCACATACATTTCGTTTGTTTTTGTCCACCTCTAAACTCTTTTCAGAACATATTCAATGGTGGAGACTACTACAGTACAAAATATCAAAGTAGTCCTGTCGTAGAAATCTCGAATATGACACTAAATATTGTTTAGTTTCAATGGAAATATCTCAATATTTCAAAAAGACAGAAAGGTGTGGGAGATACTTGGTACAGCTTGTGTAGGATTTAAGAGGGTTTTGGCAGTTTGCTGGTCTGGATCATTCAAGTGTGTGTTAACACAACAACAAGAGGGAAAGACATAAGCAATGATCGTAGAAAAGCAATTGTTTATGCACATCAATCTGGAAAGGCTATAAAACCATTTCCAAACAAAATTGAGTTGGATGTACAGTGAGAAAGTTTATTCATAAGTGGAAAGCGTTGAAGACATTAGCCAATTTTCCCAGGAGTGGGTGTCCATGCTTATTCACCCCAAGGTCAGACCGAACAATGCTCAGAGAAACTGAGAGAAATACAAAAAACCCCACAGCTACATCTCCCCACAGGCCTGACTGATTATGTTAAATGATAAAGTCTATGACAGCAAAATTAGAAGAAGACCAAATAAGTTTGTTTAGGATGGTTGCTAGGAGATAGCGTCTGCCTAAAAAGAAGAAGAAGATGAGAAAGAGCATGAAAGCACAGCTGAGGTTCACAAAAGTGCATGTAAACAAGCCACAAGACTTCTGGAACAATGTCCTGTGGATAAAGACGCCGCAGTGGAGTTGCTTGGCCTTAATTCCCAACGCCATGTTTACCAAAACTCAAACACAGCATTTCAGCAGAAATACCTCAATACCCACAGTCAAAGACTCGAAGGGGTGATGATTTGGACTTGCTTTGCAGCCACAGGACCTGGGCACCTTGCAGTCATTGAGTTGACATGAACCCGTCTCTATAAGTATTTTGCAGGCAAATGTCCAACAGTTAAAGGTTGGTTGGAACTGGGTCATGCAATAAGACAATGATCCGAGGCACACTTTGATCTACATCAGAACGACTGAAAATAAAATAATCAATGTTTTTTGATGGTCTAGTCCAGGGGTAGACAACCCTGGTCCTTTCTTCAGTTTTCCTCTCTCTCTTTTTTTCTTTATTAAATCCATTTAATACTTTTTTTTGCATTTTTGCATCTTTTTTTTAATGCATCATTGCAGATTATAAAGTCCTTTGTACTTGCTGGACAAACAATTTATTTTATTTTAATTTTACAGATTAGTAAATTAGCTAGAAAAGCTACCATTAAGTCCTCAGATGTCTCTGATTTTGCCGTTTCTTTCATGGTGTAGGATACATCTTATTGTATCTTGCCTCTTTATACACTATTTATGTTTTTGCCCCACTTTTGGATGTGTTGTTTTTCATCTTACTGAACATTTCATCTTGACAAAGTCAACTTCTAGGTCTTGTAAAGTGTCTCAGTACATACGAGGGTGATTTGACATCTGGCAATAACTAGTCAAACAATAAGCAATGTTTTCTGTGGTTTACACATTTAAGCATGTGAAAGTGGTGGTGAGAGAAGGGCCACAACAGTAGATTAAATCTTTCAGATTAGATAGCAATCTGTGATCTCAGCAGCACAGAGAGCAGTCAGCCAGGTGTATGCTTTGGCCGTGTGTGTGAGTAAGCGAGAAAGAGGGATTATCACCACTAGCAGAATGTGCATTAGAGATTACTTCTGGTTCTTCTTTGTATACACTGTGTGTTGCAGCTGGATTGTTAATCCTAATCCACTTGTGAATGCACATGCTGAGGACTGACAGGCCATTAGTACCAGCTTTGTGGTTGTGCATGTGTTTGCATGGGTAAGTGTATGTGTAACACATGCCCATGTTACCCAGTGTTTGTTTAAGTGTATGCAGAGATGCCCTGGTATCCACGTTTGTGTGTGTGCCTGAGTGTAATCTGAGAGTGAGTAGGGGGGTTAGAACGCCATTAACAGGTGCATTAGGCCTGACTGCAGACAGACTGGGGAGATAGGGTGAAGAGAGGGGCGGTGTGTGTGTGTGTGTGTGTGTGTGTGTGTGTGTAGAGGAGATCTGATGGTTTGAGGATTTTATGGGGAAAGGGACAATGGGGGTGAGGATTTAGCAGCCGAGGGTGAGGTGGATTGAGTGCATTAGTGAGTGCATGTGTGTCTCAGTGTGTGTCAAAGGGATTGAGAATAGTTGACCCATAAAGAGCAGACAGACACACCCTGAGCATGACCTAGCCCTCAGCCATCATGCCCTCATCGTTTAAATCAAAGTATGTCTAGAAAATCATTTCATTTTGAATGAATGCATCAGTGTTTAAAATCACCTTCCACTGTTAAAATTGTAATTTAAAACACGAATCTAGAAAAGAATGGTCACATTTTGCTCTAAAGGTGAATCCAGAACAAATGCGTCTGTAATCCTCAGCTTTTCAGTGGACATACAACTTACACACAGACATCGCCTAGTGTAAATCTCGCAGAGAGAAAACTGAGAGGAATGAGACGAAGAGAGACATGTAGCCTAAGGTGGACAGAGAAGGAAAGAGAAAGTAAGAGGACAAGAAGATGGCAGGGTGAAAAAAAAGTGAGAGCCCTCCTATAGCTCCTGTTCTCTATTATTCATGAGTTCCAAGAAGCAGTGGAGGGGAAGGAGGAGAAAAGATGGTAGCTTTCTGTCTCTTCCTTGAGTGTAGCTACAATTTGCTTTCATTCATTTGTCTTTCAGTGACTTTCCGTTACGTTCCA